>KZ678799.1:0-11763 GCA_003019895.1 Coniella lustricola
TTATCCTCACTTTCATGAGTATGCTGCCAACCTCGTCTCGTTCATCCGCACTTTCGTCCTCACTTTTATTCTCACTTTTATCCTCACTTTCATGATTATGCTGCCAACCTCGTCTCATCACATCGATTCCATATATCAATCAATTAATCAATCTCCAACCCATCACAAAAAAAAAAAAACAAAGAACCAGCAAGCAAACACCTACTTTCCACGCCACGATGCCTTCATCTTCAACTCGAACATACCTCTTTCTTTTGCGTGCGTGAATCGCACCCCGCTCGTTTGTAGGGTGGGATGAATGTTGACCGTTGACTACATTCTCAATCGTTTCATGGAAAAAACCCCGAGACCCCTCAATATTTCAATAGTTGGCATCCATTGGTCCCAGTATTCAGAGCATCGTATCGTTTGTATCGTCTGTGTGCATATATCTGCGTATGCATGTATCCGTGTATGTGGGTAAGGGTGATTGCCAATGATGTGACATGTAATATATGCTCCATTGATGCACCGCTATGGTGTACATATACACATTTACATACACACATATATACATATATGTGTATATAGTATGTGTTAAACCAAGAGTAGAAAAACAATGTGGACGAGAACTCAACGCCCTGCCATGCTCATCTTTTCTCACCCCATCTCTTCTCACGCCATCTTTTAGCTTTCTCCCAGTCTTGGACTGGTCTCCAGCAACATCATTATTTACGCCTCTGTCCCCTTTATCTTTCTTTATTTCCTCCTTTGCCCTATTTTTCCCGCCTCTCAAAACACCGATTCCACAACCCAAAAAAAAAGAAAAGAAAAAAAAAAGACCAACAAACTCTATTGGGTCTTATTCACGTTCCCATTCGCAGTCACACCAGCCTTCCTCGCCCTCCGCTCCGCCTCCTCCCTCTTGCGGTTCTCCGCCGTCTTCTCCGACGGGATCGTCAACGCGTTGATCCCCAGATACTGACAAATCGCCCCCGTCACCAGCACCGCCCACCGAAAGTACACCACCATGGCGAAGAAGAAATACCCATACAGGTACGCCAGCTCCACATCCGCCGACACAGGCGCCAGTCCCAGTCCCAGCCGCGGCAAGTTGCCCAACACCGCGCCGCCCACAAGCGGAAACAGCATGACGGTCCAATAGGGAAACGGCTGCCGTGTTAGGTGGGCAAGGATCATCTTGGTCGTCATGCGCCCAAAGACGAAGCTCATGGTGAGGCAAAAGAGCACAATGTGGTTCTCGCGGCGGAGCGTCGAGTGCGGGCTGTAGAGCCACAGACCGATCGAGAAGAAGTAGACGGCAAAGGGCGTCCATTCGAGAAAGACGGGCGCAATCGGGAGGTTCTGGCGGCGGCGTGCCTCGACAACGTGCTTGATGCAGCCGGGAATGTGCACAAAGAGCCCGCCGACAATGGTGAGCGCCCAGACGTCGCGCACAGCCAGGTCGCCCAGCCGGTCTGCGTAGCCAAAGGTATACTGTTCGCCCAGAACCTTGACAACGGGCGTTGTCCAGATCTGGGGTCCGTAGATGCCCGAGAGCACCATGACGCCAGCTGCAATGAGCAGACCCTCGGTTGGGCCGTTGACGTAGCCAAGGTAGAGCGTGTGGCTGTGGTATGTCTCCCAGGTCGAGAAGAACATGGGAATGCAAGGGCACAGTGCGGTGAAGATGCCCGTCTTGGAGGTGCCGAGGCCCATGGCGGCCGTCTCGAGCAGCGAGGCGAGGGTGCAGTTGAGCGAGTCGATGCCGTGGTCAAACAGCTCGCCGAGACCAGACGAGGTGCCGGTGCGTCGCGCTTGCTTGCCGTCGATGTTGTCCATAGTCTGGTACATGAAGAGACCGAAGCCGAAGCTCAAGTAGATCCATGATGGGCCCTGTTGTTCAGGGGACAAAGTTAGCGCCTTCAAGCAAACCACCAGTTTTTTCTTCTCTTTTTTTGCTTTTTTTTCTTCTTTTTTCTTTTTCTTTTCTTGGCTGTTGTTCCTTTGCTGGCTTCTCGTTGTAGCAAAGGCACACCCCACCAAGACAACCCAGACAGACATGACGTACCGGTCCAACCAAATCAGGCACAAACAAGACGAGCAGTCCGACATTGGCCAGGATGAAAAAGAAGCCAATTAACGTGACCATGTTGGGCGCAAGCCATACTGGCAGCAGACTGGCAGCCCAGTTCCACTTTTACTCCTTCCCCAGAGACATTGTTAGCCGGATAGGACAGCACACGTTGTTCAAGTGTATCGTGGACGAAAGGACTGCGGGTCGATCTCTTTTCGCTTCTTTGACAACGAACTGAGACGCCGTCCCCTGGTCGAGCTCACGGTTGTGCGGTAGTAGGAGCGGTGGGAGCATGTAGCAGTCAGGCAGGAGGACGTCGGAGCAGGACACGCACGTATGGGCGCAAAATGTAATGCGAAACGGGCGATTTGTCAACGGCCGAGTACTTGTACGTCTTCAGATGGGCGAGGGCATCGTCCGAGACGCACTCGGCAGCGGCTTCTTCTGTTGGACAAACATGACGAGTATGTATTAGCTCTGCAGTCCATTCCTCTCCCTCAACATTGTGGGCAGTGGTCGCGATCGAGGCAGTTGAAGCAGGGTTTGAACAAGGTGGCAAGGAGGGAAGTCGTCTCGTGTATGTAATGTATCTCTCTCTCTCTCTCTCTGTGTGTGTGTGCATGCGTGCGTATGTCTGTGTATGGCCAGCCCAGCCCAGCCCAGGCCGAGTCGCAGTCGACCCAGCCTATAACAAAAGGCAAAGGCAAAGAAACGGCCGGTCGTATTGCGCATGGTGGGGTAACAGGAACAAAGCGCAGCGACCAAAGGGAAAAAGTCCAGGGTCGTCCAATAGCCAGCGCCTCAGGGCTCAAAAAAATAAGAAAATAAAATAAAAATAAAATAAACACGCCAGCACTATTCACTCACTGCTGCTGGGAGCCATGGTGGCGTCAATCGATCGAGCTCTTCTTCTGCTTCCAGAAAAGCAACACGCAGAAGCACAACAGGGCGGGCGGGCGGTCGACGGACGAGGACGAACAAAGACGAGCAAGACAGCCCAGACCCAAGAGCCAAAAGGGGAGAGGGAGAAAGAGGAGGAAGAAGAGAGTGCGGGATCTAGAATATCGCTGGCATGCTTCTGGTTGCCGTCGAGATGCGTCTGCTGCTGCTGCTTTGCTGCTTCTTAGCAGGGCGTTGGAAAAGGTGGTGGTATTCTTCTTGGGCGCTGGGAGCAAAGAGGGCGCAAAGCGAAGTGAGGGTGGGTGGCTTCAATTTGGGAAAAATAGGAGACCAAACTAAACCGCCAATGCATGCGCACCGCCCAAAAGCTGGATCGATGAATGAGTGAATGACGGGCCTAGCTGGTTGCATAGTGGAGACCCGCCTATTACGTATCTCTGTACCGTAACTGTCCATGTACTAATGTACCTACCTGCCTGTCCTAGCAAGTCCCTGGAAAGTACAAAGTGCACCAATCCCACATCCCATTCACCAGCCCGATGGTGAAATAGCACCGTTATTATGCTTAAACTGCAGCATCATTAGACATCTACATCATCATCAAGCAGGTATGTGTGTATTCGATCAATAGTGCCATCAAACCCACTGCGCTCACATCTGTCCTTGCAGGACTCTGTTCAAGCCACAAGCCACAAGCCACAAGCCATGAGCCATGAGCCATGAGCCATGAGCTACAAGTGACAAGCTACAAGCCAAGCTATAAGCCATTCACCAATCACAAACACCCCGCGGTAGCCTTTAGCAGCAGTCAACCAGCAAAGTCCCTGCTTTCCGTCTCCGAGCTATAGAAGCTACAGGGGTCGCCCCCAAGGCCCCTTCACATGCCAGGCTTACGTCCTGGTTGACACTCACTCAATCTCGGTACACTTTTTGAACAGTACTTGTGCTCCCTGCCAACAGCCATACCCAACCAATGTATCTTATCATTTCCCACAGCTCCAGCTGCCATCAACTTCACTAGAAACCTACCCTCTAGCTTTCCAATCAACCCGGGACCCTCCTCTTTCGATACAAGTACGGCATCAACACATCTACACAAAACAACACACACACACCAGACACCACAAAGGATCGCTGCCACAATACTGCAACAGTTGCAAACTCCCGCGCCATTGTTGCACTTCTTGTTCTCTCGCACTGGCACGTGATAAGCCCGACCCGACCCGACCGGGCCATCAAAAGATGCCCTGCCAAAACACCTCATCAACATCAAAAGCCGCTACCAACCCGCTGGAAGCCGAGATCCCAGGCGAGATCCCAGGCATGCATGCATGATGACGACCACCCAGCTCGAACTCATCAGCCTCGTAATTGCTGAATACTTTGTTGCGTTCCATCGTCCCGCCGTCTTGGACCACATGTCTTATACAACGTGTCCGCATACGAGCCAAAAAATTAAAAAGAAGGGTCTAGACAAGTCACCACAATGTCTTGGCATTAGACAATGCTTCGATTCCATCTTGTGATTTCTTTCTTTGCTGTTTCCACTTGAAATGGTACGTTTGCCTCCTGATGCATTGATTTGCACGATAATCACAATAAACACCTGTTCCCATGCTGTGCTAATGAGTGCCTCAATCGCAAGTTCACTTGCGTACAGAAAAGAAACCAAACAAAAAGACGACCCAAACTCCCGTGTGACAGAAACCCCCAAAAGAGAGCAAGGCAAGAGGGGACAATGCATCCAAAAGATGGCGTATTCTCTCCTCGCAATGCCAATAATGCTGCTGTATTCCAGACATTAATGTCGCACCGATAGTGCGCGTATCCCGTAACGATAACCATAATGCTCCCTTTCTTGGCCAGTCCCCAGCCACATGACGCCGGGATGCGCCTCACCCTTCCTTCAAGTTGTCTCCTGGTACCTCGTCTTGGCAAAGGACAACCCGCTTACAGCAGGTAGACAAAGCCCAAGCAGAACATGCCGAGGGCGCCCATGGTCGTGTACAGGCGCGCCATTTCGAATTTGGGAGGGCCTGCAGCGCTGGAGTCACCGCCGCCAAGGTCAGTGTAGACCGTGTCGCTGCCCGAGGAACTGGTCGAGGAAGCCGAGCTAGAGCTTGCCGTGGTAGTCGCGTTGGTCTTGTTGGTCGCAGGGTCGAGGGCACCGCAAGGGTGGTCCTGCCGACATGCGCCTTGGCATGTGTTGTTGCCGTTGCAAGCCGTGACACACTGGTTGCCCCATTCCGTGCAGGTAAAGTAAGGCAGCGTGAGCGAGTACTCCGACACGTTGGGGGTCGTGTTGTCGTCGCAGAGGCAGCCGTAGCTAAGAGTAGTCTGTGTAGGTGCGGAGAGAAGCCCGAGGTTAGCTATTGCAAACTCGCCATGTAGCGATGGGTGGTGATCCGCGAGGATCCACTGCCGAGACAAGACACCAGAGACAGGACCCCAAAGAAACAGAGCAAGATCAGGAGAGCAGCGGAAGACGGCAGAACAACAGGCCACTTACCGAGTTGCACGTGTTGACCGAAGCGCCGCCAGCGCCCATGTCCTCGCAAATCAAAGGGCATTGCGAGATCTCGCTAGTACACCAAGCCTCTGGAGCAAGCACGGCTCGGTCAGTGATCACATCTCTGTTGGCCGGGGATACTGGGTCGACAACGCACCTCTGGTGGCTAGTGGAACCGAGTCGGGCTGCACATAGTAGTCGGCACCAGCGAGGGTGACAAAGGCCGATGCAACGGCGACAACTGCGGATCTGAAAGAAACCATCTTTGCTGTTTGGTGACTGTAGAAAGTTCGGGAATGTGAAGTTGTCGGAGAAGGATAACCCCAATAAGATAGATAGTGCCTCGTTTGCGAAACCTATTGGTTTGTGATGAGCCTTCAAGGAACTTGGCGGAGAACGGTCAAGAAGTCGGTGAGATCCGTCCGCAGGCCGGGACGAGTCGATGACTGGCTCGAGCTTGGTGTACTTGAGGGAGGTGCGAGACAAGGGCGAAGGGAGAAAAGGGAGAAGAGGGACCACTCACCAGTGAAGGAAGCAACAAGAGTTGGACGGCAGTTTTACTTGGGAAAGCGAGAGGATAGCCTAGGCAATAGCTAAGAGAAGTTACGAGCAACGGAAGAAGTCTCAACGAAAGGTTTCTGCAACTGCGAATGAATCCACAATGACTACCGGGTCAAGCGACAGACTAGAAGGGGAGCAAAGATGCGAGAGGAGCAGAAGCCAGACAGAAAGGGAGGAGGAGGAGGAGGAGGAAGAAGGAGAAGGAAGAGAACAGAAAGCGAAGGGCACTATCAGGACAAGAGCAGAGGCCATCTTATGAAAAAGAAGAAGAATAGATACGGACTGTCCTATGCCCAGACTTCGAGGAGCGGAATGCCGGTTGGGGTTCCTCTCTCGCCGCCTCCTCCTCCTCCTGGGTCTGGTCCTCGTCCATCAGAATCCACCTCCACCTCTTCGCCCTTCGCCTGCAACAAACGCCTGGCCTGGCATGCCTGTGGCCCTTGCGATCGACCAAGGGTTCACGGTGCTTTCCATGGTGCCATGGCCCAAAGGTTGAGGACAACCTTAAATGGGTTAGGCCGTCTGGGGCTAGCAGCAAGGCCTCCCCTGCTCCCCCCAGAGCTAGCCCGCAGGTCTTGGCGCGGCAGGCCTTTGTCTCTGCCTGCATCTGCATCTCACTTTCACGAACGAACCTCGTACTTGACCACAACTCGTACACTACCAGCCATTGGTGGCGTTTCCCAAGTCCAGTCGGGGGCAATCCCACTTAGACCGTCGTCTAGTGGCCAGAGCCAGGCCTAGCCTCCAGCGTGGACAGAACAGCTCACAGCCTGGAAGTCTCGGCATCTGACGACTGCTGTGGGGAGGTAACAATGCGTCTGAACTCCTCGGAAGATGCTGATCCCACGGCAAAAACAGCGAGAATAGAGTGGAAGACTAGGAAAAGCAAAAGAAAAAAGAACAACAAAAAAGAACAAGAAAGGGTCTTGCCATCCAATCCACTGTCCGTTGCATGCAATCCTTTACCACCTCCATCCCAACCGCACCGCTCCGCACCGCTCCGCACCCAAAGGAAATGCCCGCTCCCTCCTACAGCCCAGCACCCAGCAGCTCAGCAGCTAGGATCCAAGAAGACTATGAATCCCAGCGCCTAGCGCTGCCTGGCCTCGGGGGTTTGCCGATCGTCTCGGATGAAGCAGCCCAGATCTTGCAGGCGATCCAGCCCCAAACCACCTAGTGCAGCATGTACAGTACTTGCTGGTCTGCACCATATATATCTTACAATTTTCGAGAGAGAGCTGCGGCACCGAATGCAAATGCCAATACCAGAATGCGAGAATAGCAAATTTGACCAGTGGCACAGAAGGATGTAATAAAGCTCACAAGCAAGGTCAGCACTGGCAATCTTCCTCCAGGAAAGCACTGACCATCAACCAGCAACGGATGCCCCCTTTTGATTGCACCCAAGAACCGAGGGCTTGCCCGCCCCCGTGGGCAAGCTGGCAGGATACGTTGGATGTTGTTTGTGGCGCTGGGACCAATTTACTGGTCGGTGATTGATTATTTGCCTCTTCTCGTGGGCTCTGGCTGCTTATCTCCAGCTTGGATCCCTGACCTGACATTGTTGGGCCGTGGTTTGGGGGGAGGGTTGTCCTTGGCAGGTTCTGGGCTCGTCAAAAGGATGGAAAGGTCCTCCGCTTACGAGGCAAGCAACAACGACTTTTTAGCTAGCAGTAGACCGCAAACCGCAAACCGGCAAGCTAGATGAGACAACGGCAATCAGCAAAGAAAAAGAAGGTTGCACCAAAAGCTTGTCACTTACTAACGGACATCTGGACATCAAGATGGTGTTTGCGTTGGTCCTTTTCCTCTGGCCGCCGTTCCCCAACTCTGCTTTTCCCACTCGGGACTCTCCGAGCTTGTTTACGAGACTTTGCCAGCCACCATTTCT
This sequence comes from Coniella lustricola, assembly GCA_003019895.1. Lineage (NCBI taxonomy): Eukaryota > Fungi > Ascomycota > Sordariomycetes > Diaporthales > Schizoparmaceae > Coniella > Coniella lustricola. Next base: position 7,918 of record KZ678799.1, read on the forward strand.
CTCCGTTGCAAGATTCCGTCTCCTGACATGCAATATTGCAGGAAGCTGTGCGTATTGAACGCAAGTACAACTGATGAGTCTTTTCCTTGTTGTGTTCTTTCTTCTCTGCTCCCCAGCATCTTGTCGGCAGTGGTGTCACCTCTCACCGCACATGTGCACCTCCGCAACGACCATCCCATGCCACTTGCTCGTATTCAAACAGCCGCACCCTCCCAAGCGACCCTGTGGCATCAGGCAGACCCCGGTCGGGCCTTTGCTGCTCTGGAGCCAAGGAGCCTCCACTTTGCGTGCAACCAGGATTGACGATCTTCCCCAAGTATCCTTGTACTGTCGCACTGCTGCATCTCTGGCACCGTTCTCTCTGTGTGTCTCTCCCTCTTTCCTTCGGATGCTGGCATGCGAGCAGAGTTGCATTCTGAGCAGTTTCTCGAACCCCCGACGGGAGCAGCTTGTATATTTGAATCGCCAACGGCGGGAACCAGGATGGGTCCTCGCGACACTTGAATGATAATCCGCCTTTTTTTTGGGGGGGGGGGGAACTCGTTGACCTCACGATATCTGCGCGGTGCAGGCGTGGATATTGATATGCCGGTGCTATATTACCCTGGTCAACTTTGCTTCTTTGGGTATATTGACACGGCTGAATGTTATTTCTGGAGCAGTTTTTCCTTCCAATCCATCGAGTTTGGATCATGGTCGAGTTGGGTCTGCGGAGATGAAAGGCTCAGCGGAAGAATGTGAGTTGCAAGCAAGTAATTCGATCGCGGGATAAAAAGTGGTGGAATACATCAAAGTACAGCTCGGCACCGAACAGGGGAAGCACGTCTGCCGGACTGGCCACAAACCAAAACGGCAACTGCCAATGCCACTTTCCCGCCGCCCGCCCGCCAATCCGCCGTCTTGAACTTCACCTTGTCGTTCCTCAAACCAGAAGAGTCCAGAAGAGTCCAAAACACTGTTGCTGCGCATTGTTCAGCCCTCGAACGTTTTCGAAGTGTCTTGAATCTACCACGCACCTCCGAAGGGAGCCGCACTCGAAACTGCAAGACGTCGATCTTTGTCTCTCTTCTCTTGTTGACACAACCACACACGTTGACCGCGACTGTAAGTCGAGACATGCACGCACGCTCATTCCATTGACGAGAGCACTAGTCTCCTGGTGATGACATCCAGCGTACGTCTTGGTGATACTCCAGTCACGCAAATTGGCCGAATGGCTGCAGTTGGTCGCTACCAGATTGCGCGCCGCCGGGGTTCCACCGCATGTTTGAACTGAGGGCATTCCCATCTCTTTGAATCGACAAATCGGGCAACGAGTGGACGAAGCAGGTCATGCAGGTCATCAGAGTGTGTGTCACAGCATGACCACGGCGTCGATGTTTTACTGGCATCATGGCTGCTGCTCCTGCTGCTGGTGCTACAGATGCACGAAACTTGTCTTGCTATCCAGGGTTTCTGCCTGGCCTGTCCACCAGGAAAGAGCGATGATGAGCAAGCCTTGGAGAGAAGAGGGAGAGAGATGAGCATAGGAAGCTTTTGGCCACTTTGCAGAGTGTTCGTAGGCTCGTTGGCATTCTCTGACGATGGACAGGGAGAACGACCTTGTGGGTTACGCCATTGGAGAATCCATTTGGACTTGGATACTTTCTGGTGCGCTGAAGAGCAGCCGAGAGTCTCCGCAGCATGCTCGACCAAGAACTTTAGAATAGATACACCCGTTGCATGCCATAGCACGATCCTCTCGGCGAATTCTTTGGACAAGGCTGCGCTAGGCAGTCTCGGGCTATCTTCACGATATATCGTTTACCCTAACCCTGTGTCTCACGAACCGGGGTCTCTCTGATCAGCCAAGAAAGGCCGTCATAACCGCCCACTCGGGGAACAGAGTACTGGATGGCGCGGTGAGTTTGGCCCCTGCCTCCTGCCTCGCCCTGGTTTTCTTTTGGCCACCCCGCACCCCTGCTCTGGCTCCTGCTCCTGCCATTACCAGTAAAACGGTACCAGCAATACGTAAGCCCGCCCTGTCGTTGGCATTGGAATTGGAATTGGAATTGCAACAGAAGGAAAGAACGTCCTGAACGCCCCTTCAAATCCCAGCCTTGGTTTACCGGGGCAACCGAGAGAGCAGAGAAAAGGCCCCACCAAAACTTTGGGCTGTCGATCTTTCCTGGCGCCCATTGCGCCTCCCCCCAAACCTTGTGGCCAACGTCTTGTCACAGCATCGTCTTGGTCTCTGTCCGTCCTCGTCCGTACCACAACACCAACCGACACAATCCCTTGTCTTGACTCGACGACCAATTCGCAGCATCGCAAGCCAATCGACACCAGCCAACACCAGCCAACACCAGCCTGTCGAGGTCCTTTAGAGGCCTCACCCACATGGCTCCATGGCAACGGCCACCCAGCAACCAACTCACCACCACTCGTTCCCGCACAATGGCATGAACGGCCACGCTGCTGCCAAGTACGTCGCGCAGCGCCCCGCCGAGGACGACGATAGCGTTGCGACCGAGCAGTTCCCCGAGTTCGACCCCTCGCACGACGGCAGCGAAGAGGAGGAGCAAGAACAGGAACAGGAGCAAGACGCCGCGCGCGACCGCAGCCACACCCACCGCCGCACAGTCAGCCAGTCTGCAAATGGCGACGGCGGAGAAGGAGTAAAGCGGACAAGCGACGCAGCGAAGACGACACAAGCGCAAGAGCAGGCGCAGCAAAGCACCAGTCGCCCGTTATTTGACGATGACGACGGGAACAGCCACCGCGATCTTCTCTCGGTCGACCCACGGCCTGACTCTGCCCACGCATCATCACAACACAGACAAAGTGACGAGCAACGCGCCATGACCCCAGTGACATCGCCACCATACTGGGCGCATAACCACTCCAACAGCGGGCGCAGCCACCCGTTTGCGAATCACCAGAATGGGAATATTTCAGCCGAAAGTCTGCTGCCTGGCGCTATCACGCTCCAAGATAATGAGGCTGAGGAGGATGAAGAGAACAGCCACGACTCGCTACATCCAGGGCGCAATTCCGACGAACGGCGCACCTCGTACGGACGCGATCGCAACAAGGCGTGCTGGGCCAAGAGCGTCGAGGTCACGGATTACGTCACCGTCAATGGCAGCGCAACGAATATTGGGGCGTTTGTGGTGTGGAATATCCGCGTGCAGACGTTGAGTGTGAGTTGTGATTTTGCATTATTTGACACAGTGATTGCGAACTTCTTGCTAATGATTGTCGCAAACCGATAGGGTCCTTATATGAACATACGCAAGCGATACTCGGAATTCGACGACTTTCGACACCAATTGATACAAACCTTTCCAGCTTTCGAGGCGGCAGTACCTGTTCTGCCTCCAAAGAGCGTCATATCCAAGTTTAGACCGAGGTTCCTTGAGAAGAGGAGAGCTGGTCTCCAATACTTTTTGAAGTGTGTATCAATCCTGTTTGGAGACGAGTTGTGATTCGAGTCGGCCAGTGTGCTGGAACATACTAACCTGTTGTTTCAAAATCCAGTTGCATCCTTCTCAACCCAGAATTTTCAGGCTCGCCAGTCCTCAAGGACTTTTTATTCGCATGATTCGAATATGTCCATTGCTTTTTACGACTCCAACTCGTGAACGAGAACGATAATCACTTTAGAACACCATTGCCAACCGACAGATGTGTAAATGCTCTCATGTATCATTAGCCAACCAAACAAACACAACACACACACAGCCAATCAAGACGCCTTTTTTTTTTTTTTTTCGGTGCGGGATCAAGGGGAGACGGTACGGTTTGAAGAGATGGTCAAGAGACTGCGTCGCGATCATCTATTCGCTGTGATTGGATTGAGGTTGG
>KZ678801.1:0-11469 GCA_003019895.1 Coniella lustricola
TTTTTTTTTTTTTTTTTATCTTTTGGTACATTCTGTAGTGTTGATTGCTTTTTCTTTTCCCAAAATTCCTGTTGCAGAACAGACGACGGCAACATACAGCTACCACAAGGGACGAGACGACCGTTGCAATCACCAAGAAATGGACCCGTCATTCATCCTGGACCACTCTTTGCCAAGGCTAACGCTGCAATGATGGACAATCAAAGGGCAATGGGCGTTTCCCGGCGGTCACCTAGAGCACGGAGAGAGCATCCTCGAATGTGCCGAGCGAGAGACGCTGGAAGAGACGGCTCTGCGCGTCAAGGCGCTGCGCATCATGCACGTCACAAACGATGTGTTTGTGGAGCTGGGCAAGCATTACGTTACGCTCTTTGTGCTGTGTGAGCTTGTGGGGATGGAAGACGAGCAGCACGAGCAGCAGCAGCCTCAGGTATGTGGTCTATTCTTCTCGCATGGTGATCCTGGTGGATGACTGTTTGGAGTCAAGCGTGTATGTTTGTTGGGAAGCAAGGAAGAAGAAGAAAGAAAGAAAAAGTTGCTGATGGGGCATCATGTTGTGGTCATAGTTGATGGAGCCGGAAAAGTGCGAGGAATGGGTCTGGCTGCCCCCACAGGATATTGCAAAGATTGCGGAGGAGCAGCTCTTTCTGCCGATTCGGAATCTCTTGGGCCAGTCCTCGACGTCGGATCTTGGTGTCGTGCTGGGTATCAAGACCGAAGGTGATCCAGAGCCAGGCTGTACTATCGGGTGATTGGGATCCTGCTTAGCTTTGTTCCACGACTTGCCAAGGCATATATATGTGTCAAATACATGCAAAGGCCGTCTATATGACTGTACTGAAAAGACGACGGATAGGGATCATCAGGTGAAGGTCCTTTGCGTACACGGAAGCATCAAATTATAGCCAAGTAGGAACATTTAGTCTCCCAAACGTTCAACGAGCTATTGCACAGATGATTTGAAATTTGGGTTACAGTTTCATTTGCAGGCTAGACCGACACTCTGGAGTATAGTATAAGTAATGATACCATGCAATCGATACCCCGGTTGGTGTAAACATGATGAAACACCAATTAAGAGTCCGTGCTCGCCTACAAGTCTGGTCATCAAGTATAATATAATATACCCTAGCAGCCAGTACTGCGCAAGCCTGGGATCCAGATATGACTTCGCTTTGGGTTCAACAGATGTTCCCTCGACAACACTTGTCAAACATGCGTGTTTGATTTATTGACATGTTCCTGTTGCGGCATCCCGTGATGTCGGGTCAAATAGCTAATGTTTCTGGGCAGAATCTCGAGGGTGATGGAGTGAGTTGAAGCTCAGCAGAATAGATTGTGGAGAAAAAAAGAAAAGAAAAAAACCAAAAAACCAAACCACCAATGAGAAGCAGCGGAATTCATGTCTCGTCATTGCCAGTGCTTCAAATGAGAGAAAGAGAGGTGCGAAAACTAGATGACAAGGTATTCTATTCTATGAAGAGAACAAGGCCAAATCCCAACCAGTACATACATATCTGGCGTTGACAGAATTACCTACTTCACATGCCTCCCGTCAACGACACGCACATGTGCTCGTGTCCAATTCATCGCGTCACCAATCATTCATTGTTCTGGAGAATGTTCTTGTGCTCCGACGCTTGCGATTGATTCAGCCAAAAAAACAGCCATATGTGTTGAAACTTGTATCTACTCCATAGTCTTCCTGATGGCGGTTTATATACATGGGTATAATTCGTACGCACGCACGCACACACGCTCGCTCACCTTTCGTAACCAGAAAAACCGAAATACCATCTAATGCGAAAGGGATCCAAAAGAAAGAAAAAAGAAGAAAAAAAGCGTAACGCTGGTTTCCAGTTCATTAAGCGTCAAGAATTGAAAAAAAAAAAAAAAAGATGAAGGATTTGGGGCTTTGGACGGTGCACGTCACAGCAGAGATGTGGTGAGTTTCTCCTCGGGAAAAGAAGAAACTGATGGGACCCAGTGCAGATTGGGATCCGCGGAGGTGGTTTTGCGTGTCCTCCCTGAAGCGTCCGCGAGCTGTCCATGTGGGTAGGTATGGTGAGTTATTCCTCGGTTGAGCTGCAGCATGACCCAGACGCCGTCAACTACTGCGCGCTGTGAAGCCAAGGGTCTGACAACAAAGCCGAGTCCGTGGTTTGGACATGCTGTCGTTGATGCCTTGAGATGCGCTCCTCATAGCGAGCAAGCCATGACGATGATGATGGCAGTGCTCGCAGGGGCGTATCCCATGGAAGTGGCGGGTCCCGTGAACGCGCTGCTCACGAGGCGGTATCCAAGCTTGTAGCGTAGCTCATGCTCGTTGAAAATGTGTGAAGCCGGGCGTGTGTGTGTGTGCGTGTAGCCCGATGATGATGATCCCATCACTGTGTGCCGTCCGTCCGTCCGAGTGTAGTCAAGTGACATGAATGTTCAGGCCGGTGGGCACATCGACATCTACGCCGACCTGTTTCTGTCTACGTCCAGGCAGACAGACAGACAGACAGACAGCCTCTCACGCCAAAAAGTAACACGAAACGAGCAGCAAAGCCGCAGCCGGCAGGGGACTACCAGCAAGCCCAGCGGCAGATGCGCGGCCCGTAGCCGCAGACGTCGAGGAAGAGGTGGCAGTGGCTGCTGCGGCCGAGGTCGTCTGGGCCAGCACGTTGCCGCTTGCTGCTGTGCCGGTTGCTGCGACGAGGGCGGTTGTTGCAGGCATGGTGGTCATGAAGCTGGACGTGGACTGGACAGACGAACAGTCGCGGTCGTAGAAGAGAAAGGGCGAGTTTGCCTGGTAGCGGAAGTTGGTGTCCCTGGGGGAATGCGGCAGACTCTTGTCAGTGGATGATTTTTTTTTTTTTCCCTGGGCTGTGTCTTGACTTGTCTGTCTGTACACACTTGTCTTGTGCCAGTTGACTCGGGCCCTCCTCTCGAGTGTCACTTGACTGAGGGATTCCATCGACCATGGATGAGTAGGACGGGGGTTTAGTGCGTTGATGCACTCAAGGCAAACACGCCCAGCAAAGACATACAGTGGTTCGGCGTATAGCAAGCACTGCGAATCACCAATCGCAAAGCTCTCGCACTTGGTGTCAGCCAGGCACTTGGTGGAGCACGCAGCAAAGTTTGCCAGACTGCCGTTGTTGTTGTAGTAGTAGGCCGGCGTGCCCTTGTCGTAGCCGTTGGACAGCCCGCATGATACGGCAGCGGCCGGGGCGGCCAGGCCAAGGACGGCCAGTGTGATGGCGCCGAGCTTCATGGCGAGCGAGTGAGGAGCAAGGCGAGGCTTGATGTGGTTGCTTTGATCAGGATACCGTGATGGGCTGGCTGGCTAGTCGACTTGCCTGGGGATGAAATGGCAAACGTCGGGTCTTGTCGAGATGATATAGTGCCGCAGCCAAAGTGCAGAGGCTGTTTTATTTTTTATCAACATGGATGTACATATATATATATATATACACTCAGCACTCGATAAACGAAGGACGAGGTCGGCCACTAGGCACGAAACCAAGAGCAAAGACGATGCAAATCAGAAGACAACAGAGGAGACCCGACCACGGGCCAGAGCCGCGGGGGATAACAGCATGATATGTCGCCTCGCCCCATCGTGGGATCCTCCTTTTTTTGGGGCCCTTGATAATATAACTTAAGCTTAAAAAGTAAGGAATAAAAAAAAGAGAGAAAAAAAAAAACCTCGTTGGCCCATGGGGGTGCCCCTTGCTCATATCGTATCGTGTGTATGCACAAACCCGGTCCCAACGGCACGGCGAATCACACATCCAACATGACAAGAACCCGGCCAGTACGGTTTCCTTGAGGATGGGAGGGCTCGGACACGAAAAGGAAGCACACCTGCCAGAGGAGGGAAAAGACTGCAATTTCCGTACGAGTTGCTGCTGCTGCTTTTCCCCAGTCATGAGTGTTGTCAGGCCCTGCTTTGGGAGCCTTGGCCCTCTGGCTCCCGGTTGGGGCCCCCCCGGCTGTCGTTTTTTTCTTCCTTGCAGCTTGGATGTGGGTGTGTCGTGTGGTGTGGGTGGTGGGATCGAGTGTGCGTGGGTTCGTGGGTGAGAAGCGCAGAGTAGCAGAGCACTTGTCAAGTCTCTGTTGGGCCTAGCGGCATGGGCGGGTTGCACGAGACCTTTCTTATTGTGGCTTGCTCCTTGATAAGGGCCTTGTCCATCTCCATCTCCTGTCACCTCGGCAGCCAGTTACTGGAACCGTCAGACGACTTGGGGGGGGGGCGCGGCCCTTTGCGGCGGCCCAGCTCCCTGATTGGGGCTCTCGCCGTGCTCTGGCAGCGGCAACGCGCAACCAGAACGTTCTGCCTCGACTCCTCCTGCATTGCAGTATGAAGTGCCGACGTAAAATCAGCGCGGCTGGGCTCGTGGGCTGAGGACCGGCTGGGTGAGGCCCAGAGATGAAAAAGTCTCTGCGTTTTTCTTTGTCTCGGACCATCTCAGACTACACTGGCCTTGACAACAAAGGAGGCCAGGTCTCGTTGCTCTGGCAGTCGAGTAAGGAGTGCTCCAGTCTCCTGTCCAAGACAAAAAGACACGAGGAGGCCAGGCTCGAAACAAGACTGGCGGCAGCACATGATACTTGGCTCGCAGGATCACGGGTACGAGCGGCCGATTCTGCATAATCTGCTAGCCTGCTCCGTTCGCTTCACCGAGGGATTCCAGGTCCTTCTCGTCGTCGTCCTTGACAGCGCAATTCGCTGGGTTCTGGTAAATTACCGCCATCTTGGCGCTACCAAAGGAGTCTACTGCGTCCAAGGAGCGCACCAGAGGAAGGCATAGGCATAGGAATCCAACCGAAGCAGAACCAGGGAACCAGCCCACCGAGTCATTTGCCGTCTCGCGTGTTTGTTCTTTGAGCCAAGCACTTGGAACCAAGCACTTTGGACCCGCTGCGTGTTGCCGAAAAGCCTTTGGGGCGCGCAAACAGACGCCACCTGGGTTAGCAGACGCCACTGTCGTCGAGGCTGGCTGTCCAAGGAGAACCACTACAGATGTACTCTTTCTTTTTCCTTCTTTTTTTCTCCTTCTTTTCTTTGTCTGCTGCGAGTTCCCCGGCCCCGGAGACGCGGCTGCCGCTCGGGTCAGGGCACGGATGTCCACTGATTTTAGCAGCCGAGCAGATCTAATTAAGATGATGGCTGGCAGAATATGGGGCCCGCGGGACCGTTGCGAGAAGGCGGAATTCGCGAATGCTTTTTTTTTCTTTCTTTCTCATGCCTACCGAGCTAGTTTCCACGGACGTTCGGCAGACTATGTGTCCGGCTGGCTCTGTCTTTTTATCGTGTAGCGTGTAGCGCGTAGCATGTGGCGTCGAGATCGGCTTACACCATGGTTTATAGACCAAGTGGCCGAGAGTCCTCGTCCGCGTCCGCGTTGCCGTATCCAAGGCGCCCTTTTTCCTTTTTTCTTTCTTTTTTTGTTGTTGTCTTTGGCTTTCTTTCTTCGTCTTCATGCAGCCGGCTTGTCTGCGGATATGCGTTTGGCGAATGAGATGACTGCAGGTGACATGGACTATAACATCTGTGATAAGATGTTGTGTGAGATTGCGAGCCCCCCCCCCCCAAAAAACCTCACCCCAAAAAAAGTATGCTATAGTATACGATACAGGCTCTTGTATTGTCATGGCAGCCTTGCTGAGCTTGTGGCTACGAGCCGGGGTATCTATATCTATATCTCCATCAAAGACCCTCCCACGTGATGGGATACAGAGAGCGCAAACTATACGCGTATTCGGCCCCAGATGGCCCTCGTGATAGCCTAGCGCGGTGGCCACAACGAGGCTATTGACTGGGGGGCCAGTTGATATAGTGAGAAACAAAAAAAGAAAACAAAAAACAAAAAAACAAGACGACACCACCAAAGAGTCGAGCCCAGAATCCGTGTCGCATCTTGGTGGAGTACGAGCAGTGCAAGGTTTCGCCTCTTTTGCCGAATGCTGTTGACTTGGCGAATGCTACGTCCAGGAGTGTGACTGACTGACTGACTGACTGACTGACTGACTGACAGAGGTCGTATCCCCAGTGGTATTTTACGTTTTCCTCGTGGGCTGGACGTGTAGAGGGCCGTCTTGCACGCACACACTCAACCTTGACAACACTAGCCTTTCTCGTCCCATGGAATAATCTTTCGATCGCATTGGTCTCTTGGTCGCAGACCTGCTTGACAGTCAGATTGTCTTCATCTCTGCCAAACTTACAGTCTGTCACAAGACTGGCAATAACCAACAAGCCCAGGCCGTCCAGCGTGAGTCTAGCCTTTACATTGTTCACGCTATAAGCACAGACACACACACACATGCACACACACACTCTCTCTCTCTCTCCCTCTCTCTCTCTACACAACACACATGTCCTGCTGTGTATAGTAGGCACAGCATCAAAGACGTCACACGACATTGGCGGCAAAGATACCGTCGGTATCCAAGACAAGTACACAAATAAATGAATAAAAAAATTATCCACATATTAAATCGGCCTGTTGCAACGCTTGGCCGTCCCTACCGGCCAGTGAGGTGTGATGCATGTGTCCATCGAGGCGGTACTGCACGGCGTGGTGGCCCAAGATCTGCAAGCCACGTGTATGCGGCATACACGCCATATATATATATATATATATATATATATATATATATGTATACATATATATGTATGACAGACATCAATATGTATGACAGACATCAACAGGTACATGTGTAACCGTTGCGTTCTTTTACAAAGCCAGAGGGGATGCGAGATCTTGTGGGACGGAGGATGTCCCACTGTCTGGACGGGGCCCGGAGTGGTGCAGTGGGGCGTAGTCGAGGATAAGTATGGAGTCTTTTGATTTAGGGAGGCCCCCAGTGGGTAGTGGGAAATACGAATAGACCGGCTGGGTTGGGTGTACGATCGAGTATAACAAGCCAACACATGCTGTACGCCATGCACTTTACTGCTGCTGCCATCGTGACACGAACACGAACACGGTACTTGGTAGTGGAGCACTTGTTAACTGAGAGAGAGACAGGGAGAGATATAATATATATATATATATATATATATATACATGTATATACATATATATATTCCCCTTATTCAAACATCTCGTCTATACTCTTACACAGTGCCTCTTGTCGGCCTTTGCTTCCCACCGCGGCCAGCGACCAAGCTCCGCAGAACCTCGCTGTTTTTCTCTCCTATGACACATCCATGGGCCATGCATAGGCTTGCCGCAGCTGATCCAAGGGCCACTGCACGGCGGCGCGCCAGCGCGGCGAGAGGAACCTCTCGGCATCGGCAGCGACGCCCTGGGCCCAGCCGCCGAGGAACCACATGGAGGCCTCTGCGCGGCGCATGATGCAGCAGTAGTAGGCGAGCAAGGCCAGAGCGGGCTCGCTGCGCTGGCGCAGCAGCGCGAGGTACTCGTCGGCCATGGTGATGGGCCAGTACGAGACGACGCGCATCTCGCTCTCCTCGGTGGTCATGGTGGCCTTGTCGACGGCGTCGACGAGGCGCGCGACCTCGAGCGAGATGAGCTCGGCGGTAGCCGGCGCGAGCAGCCCCTGGTCGTGCTCGTGGCGCACGCGCCGCTCAAAGGCGCGCAGCTCGCCGACGACGGCCGCCAGAAACGTGTTGGACCGCGCGGGCGGCGTGCAGGTGAACATGGCGTGGAACTCGCCCGCCTGGATCGTCTGCTCGGACGACTGCAGCACAATCGACACGCCGCGGTCGAGCATGAAGACGTCGAGCATGTCCTCGATCGAGGGCGGGCCGTGGCTGATGCTGGGAATGGCGGCAGCAGCAGCGGTGTTGTTGTTGGTGATGGTGGTGGCGGACGAGGTCGGCGTTGTCATCGTTGTCGTCGTCGTCGTCGTGGTAGAAGAAGAAGAGGAGGAGGAGGAGGTCATGGTGGGCATGGTGCCGTGCAGCAGAGGCGGCGGCGAGGAGCCAGCCACAGCCATGTGGATGCTGGCTGGGCTGTAGTAGGCGGGGCTGGTGGCGGACGCAGCAAAGGCACAGATGAGCAGCAGCGAGGAGGTCATGAAGAGGGCGTGGCAGTTTTGCTCGGTGATGCCCGACAGGTGGCTGCGGATGCCCTCGATGGCGTGGTTCTGGTGCTGCGAGGCCAGCAGAGAGTACTCGCTGCGGCGGTCCGGCTGCAGGTAGGCCTTGTGGAAGGCGGCCATGGCGAGGACCTGGTGGACGAGGAACGGGTGGCGGGTGGCCAGCTGGGGCACGAGCTGCTGCCACACGTGGAGGGCGGTTTTGGCGCGAGGCAGCGTCGGCGCGGTGGTCATGGTGTAGTGGTGCATCAGCTCGAGGTCCTGGATCCAAGCGGCTTCAGTCTGGCTGCTGAGCGGCAGCAGGAACTTGTCAAAGTAGTTGAAGCGGTCTGTGGCGGTGGCGCTGGCACTGGCGGTGGGCGTCAGGGCGGGTGTGCCGACGCCATGACTTTCTCTTGCTGCAGCTGCTGTATACTGTTGTGAGACGAGGCAAACATGAAGAATGGAGAAGAGGAAGAAGAGGAAGACGACGAAAAGAAAGAAAGGAGGAGGAGGAGGAGGAGATGCTCACTGGGATCACTCGGCGTGCGCATCACAGCAGGAGAAGGAGGCGACTGGCTCACGTCCGAGACGGACCGCCTCTGGAAAACAGACTGCAAGTCAGCATGGCAGGAGGCGTTGCATCCAACGACACATGGAACACAAAAGAGACGTACCGGGTCGCTCGTGGCCGCAGAGCTGCGAGGACTGGTGGAGGAGGAGGAGGCGTGTGTGGTGCCGGACGGCCTTTGCTCCTTGTCGGCGACATCTGCGCGCCATCGCTCGGCCGGGACTGGAGCATCCAGCAGACTGCACCGCACGTCGTGGCGTATGCAGGCCGTACAGGGACGCTTCTCGTCGCACTGCCGGTTGGGAGGTTAGTCTGTGTGTGTGTGTGTGTGTGTGTTTGTATATATATATGTGTGTGTGAGTGACTGTGTGGTGGAGTGGCTCTCTCTCTCTCTCTCTCTCTCTCTCTCTCCACAAGAGTATGTGTGCATCTATGTGTATGTGTATGTATATGTGTGCGTGTATATGTATATATATATAAATATATATACATATATACATACATATATATGTGTGTGTATGTGTAGATAGGTCGGTAGACAAGTATAGATATACAGATATAGGCATAGATGTATAGCGACACATCATATATCATATATCATATGTTATATGTCATATGTCATATGTCATACATCATATATCATACATCAAACATCATATACGGCCGGTGTGCGATGCGCATGGTGGGCTGCCACAACCGCCCCTACATGTGTGTATATCAAGAAGAAGCCCAGGCTGCACACAAGCAAGACGGCCGATGGCAAAGCAGAGCAATAAAAAATATAAAAAATAAAAAATAAAAAAAAGAAGCGTACCTTGACACGTCGCTGGCGACAGCGCATACACCCATTGCGCGACTTTGTGTATCCGAGTCGCGGCATGGGTCGCAAGAGGCAAGCTTGTCTCGAGACACACAAACACACACACTCTCTCCTCTCTTTTGGCCCCGATGTCGGGACAGCTTGCTGCGTTGATTCGTTTTGCTCCTCCGTACGGCGCGCGCGTGTGTGTGGCTCGCCTGTGGGCGCTGCTTGACTCGGCAGCACACTGGCGCAGCGCTGCTGGCTGGATGGTGCTGGAATGGTGCTGGACGGTGCTGGACGGTGCTGGGCTGGATGCAACGAGAAACGTGGTGGTGAGACGGGTGTTGCCGAGAACGAGAGCGAGCCAGACGGGCTGTCTTGTCAGGTTCTGTCACTTGTGAGTGGATGGGCAAAGGCAGCGGGCGGGTTAAAAGCGAAACAGAGCACAAGAAAAAAAGACAGTGAGAAAAGCTGCAAGGGACCCCGTTTGGCGCCGAGGAAGGAAAAGGTGAGTTTGCTGTGCGAATGACAAAAGGCAGATAATAATAAAAAAAAAGGGGGGGGGGGACAAGCCGCAGGGCAGATCGGGGCTCTTGAATCTCCTCCCGTCTCGACACTGGCCTGGACCAGCGCTTGGACACTTGCTGGAGGGGTCCAGGGTCAGTGTATGTACGTGTGTGTAAGGATGCTGTACGTGTGTGTAAGCGTGTGTAAGTGTGTATAAGTGTGTGTTTGAAGGGGGGCTCGACAGAGGCCACAGGACGGCGTCTTGGGGCTGGGAGGACGGGATAGAAATGCCCGCTCAGGATCTGGCAACAAGCCCGATCGTGGCAAGCATGGCGTTTTTCCTCTGCATAGGCTTTTGCAAGTGCAGAGTGCGTGATTCGATGCTGCTGCTGCTGATGCTGCTGATGCTGATGCTGCTGCTGCTGTTGCTACTACTAACTGATGCTACTACTACCACTACTACTACGACCACCACTACTACTGCTGATAATGACGCTGCTATTTTGCCATCAAGAACCCCCGAGTGGCTTGGGAAGGGTGGCTGCGCCAGCAAGCACCCAGCCGGAAGCCAAGCACGCAATGCCATTGTCGTCCCAGGCCCTGCGCCCCCCGAAAGAGGAATGTGTTCTTGGCCCCGAGCAGGTCAAGCCAAGCCAAGGCCATGCGATGATGGCGCCGTCGGCACGGCTGGCTGTGAGGGCAAAGGACTTGGCATGGGGGCAGAAGCAGGGCGCAGACACAAGATTGTGTGGCGGCTGTACATTTGCAAGAGACCACACATCCTCACGATCCTCACACGACAATCCTCACATCCTCATGGATACCCTCCTCACGCCTCACCACTGCTTGTCTTGTCACTGCTTGGTTGAAACCGTCAAACCGTCAAACCGTTGAGAGCCACGCGTGGTCCTGGCAGAAGCCCCCAGGGCCCCCCAGGGCTCCCCCTGATCGCGCACAGAGAAAGCTTAAAAATGCAAAACCCCCAGGCACACGCTGCATCTCGTTGCTCCAACATGCATGTTTTCCGGGGCACCATGAAAAGAAAGGGCGGCTCTGACTCGCCACGACTGAATTCCCCGTCTCTGCTTTTTTTTGGGGCGAGAGACGGGAAACAGGACGCACCGGCACTGTGTTTCCGCCCTGGTTCACGTTGCCAAGTTGGTGAAACTGCCAATGACTTGTATCAGCTGATGTAGTTGATACAGTTGATACAGTTGATACAGTTGATACAGTTGATACAGTTGATACAGTTGATACAGTTGATACAGTTGATACAGTTGATACAGTTCAACAGGACCAGACGGCCGTGTTTCTGCACGAGCTGCCTATGCCGTTCAAAGTGTTGTGTTGCGACTCGACTTCAACATTCGTCTTTCTTCTTCGTCTTCTTCGTCGTCGTCTTCTTCTTCTTCTTCTTCTTCTTCGTCAGAGTTACGCTTTCGCATTCGTTCCTTGTACAGCCTCCCCCGAGGTATAAATTCCAGAAAGAAAAAAAAAATTCCTGCTCTCAACTCAGGGTCCAGGGCTCCAGTTCCAAGTCTCTGGCACC
>KZ678802.1:0-11385 GCA_003019895.1 Coniella lustricola
TTTTGGTCCGTTGCGGACGAGATATTACGATTGACTCGAAGGGGGCGACTTGAGGCCCAGTCGGCAGCAGGCGTAGGTGGGAAAGAAAGAAAAAAAAAACGAGAATTGTCTGGCTGGCGAGGAAGGCTCTTGATCTCGCGAAGAGGGGGAAAACTCGAGGGGTCAATGAGATGGCGAACTTCTCCTGCAGTGACCTGCTGACCTCAAAGGAGACGTGTCGGGGATTTGGCGTCGAGTCGAGCGGCGAGCGGAAGACGGCCGGGCGGGATGCAGAAAGAAGAAGAGAAAGACGACGAGAAGGCTGTCGAATAGGGGAGCCTCAAGGGTCTTGTACTATGCAGAACTGTGGTGCAAGAGAGATACCTCGTGTCAGCAATGCGGCTAGTCAGATTCGTTGCGTGCGTGTGGTGTGGGGGCGAGGCGAGGTTGAGAGGGCCGTCTGGCTCCCTTGGCTCCGTAGTGGTTCTCGGGAGAGCTGGGAGGGAAAGAGGAGCGCGTGTCCAAGTGGAGCCGAGAGAAAAGTGGCTCCAGAATCGACGCACGACGACGACGACGACGGCTCGATTAAGCGAGGGCCGGCCAAAGCAAGCGAGAGGACGACGATGTTGCTGAGCGGCGAGAACGTCGAAGGTCAAGCGACAGAATCGCCAACAGCGGCACTGCCAGTGGGAACGGCCGTCTAGAACCAAAGGAAGGGTAAAGGAAGGTATGGACAACGTTTCGAGCCAAGACAAGGGGCTCCAGCAGGACGGGACTGCACTCTCTGGAATGCGGCCGCGACCAAGCCAGGAAACCACACGCTGCTGGCGTGGCCCGCTGCCGACAAGGCAGAAGGCAGTTGAGGGCGCTGCTTGCTTGTCTCAGACAGCGGCCAAGGCCAGAAAGCGTGATGTGGACTTGGCGGTGGTGATGGTGATGCGAGAGCGAGGTGGAGGTGGAGAATGCACGATGCCGGCTCACCAAAACGCAGGTCGACCAACTTACCAGATGTTTTTCAAGCAGCCCAGGCCTGCACGCCAAGCCAAAGGGAGCGACAGTGAGGGTTGTCCAAGGCTCAAACAAGAGGACAGCTCTTGGTGCTTGAGGCTGCAAAGCGGTGGTGCGAGGCTCGACAGGTGGACGGGCTGTGGTCGCAGAGGGAGGGAGGAGGAAGAGCAGTGGAGAGGACGGAGGTCGGAGGTGCAGTGCTAAATGGCCAGATTCCAGGTACCTGGGTACGTTGTGTTCGGTGCCGTCGAGGTACGTAGCCGCGCCGCCAGCTCCCACTACTGTAGCACAGCACCTGCCAGCGCAGTGCGTACCTGGCTGTCCCTGCTCCAGTGCGCACCCAGGCCCCCAAGATGGGATGCAGCACAGATTCCAGGGCCTGCTTTCAGCTGCTAGTCTGCTGATGGGCAGCCCCATAAAAGGCCTGACCACCCTGTGACTGACTCTGGCAGCCGAGTTCGTTACAGTATCTATCGCGTCTGGGTTTGCAGCCCCCGAGTTTCCCCTGGCCATCAGACATGCGCTAGGGCAACCCTTTCCTCCCAACCTGATACATGAGCCACGGGGCGCGCACCAATGCAGGTCCAGCCTGGCCAGCCGTGCTGTGCTGTGCTGTGCTGTGCTTTACGAGTCAGAACCCAATCCCCATCCCAATCCCAATCCCATGAAGAAAGTTTGGTTTCGCACAAGCAAGAAAAACGGCGTCTTCCAGGTCGTCACCCAACATCTGAACCCAACAGCGCCGCTTCTGCTCTCCTCTCTTTTCCTTCCAATTGCCGCTGATCACGGCCGTCCTCTTCTCTGCCGTCTTTCTGCAACACGCAGAAAAGTCGACACGCTTGCAGTTCCGAGAGAAGGACGAAACATCAAGACGACGATCAACCACCAGACAGTCTTGCTTGTTCTTTCTCTCTTTCTCTCTTTCCTTCTGTCTTTCTTCTCATCTTGCCCCAGACGTACACACCACTGCCTATATATATATTTGACTATTTTACTCACTTTGCCAGCGATCGATCCTGAACCTCCCTCGGTGGTGGAGCCCCCGCCTGCTCGCGTCCCTGTTCAAGGACATGTTGAGCCGGCCAATCAGAAAGCGAAGACGGCAGACTCAGGTTTCCGAATCTGTGAGCATGTGGCACGATCCACCATCGTCTTCCGTCCATGCTTCCCAAGGTCCTTCTGCATGATTTTTTTGGCCTCTCAGACCTCGTTTGTCAATTCAATCATACACTCACCCGTGGCTCCATGTCTCTGAATCCTCTCGATTCCGCACCACACATAGCACGCACATGCTCTCACTTTCCATGCTCACTCCATCCTGGATAAGCACTGCACGCACGTTATAGTATTATTTGCAAATAGCCCTGCCTGTTCGCGTGTGGAGGAGAGATGCTAAACATAGAATGTGCAACCACCTCAGCCCCTCCCCTCCCCTGCCCCCGAAACCTGCATATGTATGTATGCTCGCATGCCAGGAACCTCGAACTCATGGTTCATACAAAGCCCAGGCTTGCCATCCGATTTGCTCGGTGGGCGAGGCTCTGACTGGGTATGTATTTGTCATGTATATATATATGTATATGTACATATGTATATACAGAGAGAGAGAGCGAGAGAGAAAGAGTTTCATAGCACTTGCTAAACATATACATAGAGTACGTGGATGCTCACATATACCCGCTCTTTGTCATCAAGTGCTATATATATATATATACATACATATATAGTCCAAGCATGTGCATGGTAAGTGCATTACCGAAACAAATTGTGACCGTTTCTTCGTGCGTCTGTACGTACAGTGTCATGGGTGGTACTTACGTGGACCTACTCTACTTGATGCTCCCACCGTATCAGGTCCTGGGGACCCGTGTTGAGAAGAGTACTGTGCCGGTTGATCTTTTTATTATTGGTTAATGTTGCCGTTCATCGCCACCAAGTCAATGAATCAACGTTAGATGAATGGCGCTCGTGACGAATTCTAAGAAATGCAAGAGATACTCAGACGATTCACGCAGCACGAGTGAGGAATGAGGATGAGTAATGGTTTGAAACATGCATTGTCAGGTAGCTATTGATACAAATATCGCTACACTCACGTGGGCGTTCAGCTACTCGTCGCTGCAGAATTTTGTAGTATAAGAAAGGCACATCAACATTACAGATAGACTTTGGGTTGCATGGCTGACATCAGCACTATGAAGGATGAGTGATGGGCGATGATGGAAGCACCGACTGATGGGGAAAAGCATACAATCAGACCACGAAATTGAACGCGGGTCAACAACCCCAATCTCTGCTTTGGCAGAAGTGAGCAGAGAGTACCGTCGAAGAGCAAAGGAAATGTGTTCCAGAAGTGGCTGGATTGTAGCGGAGTCTTTCATGCACCTCGGCCGGCGAGCAACAAGGACAGAGGCGTTTGGTAATAGACCTTCTAGACGAGAAGTCTTTAATCTTGGCACGATGAAGAATTCCTTCAGACATTTGAACATAGAGAGTAGGTTCAACGCTGTACACACTAATGCCGTGTTTTTTTTTTTTTGGTTTGTTTTTGCAACTTGTGTTGTTTGCTTCGACGGACGATCCAAAGGGAAATGGAAAGCTAATCTCAGAGCAATTTGCGCTGCTGCTGCCACATGACAAGGACAAAATCATGGGCCGCTGAGGCGGACTGTTCGGTCGTCTCTTGGAGAGGGCCTTGGGGACAGGGAGAAGGACAGAAAAGAGAGGACTGGTTAGACATTGGTGGTGGCGCTGCTGGTGCGTCCATGGTCAGAGTCATGTCACTTGTCCAAGATCAAGATCTGTGAATCATCACCAGAGGTGAATGCAATGCAGTCAGGACGGATTCTGCATTGCAAGGGTTGCGAGAAAAAGGTTTCGTTTTGTTGATGCCGTCGCTTTGGTATTCACGGCGCGTGGCACCCTAGCCGTGCGATATCCGAGAAGAGAATCTAGCACACACACACATACGATGACGCCCCAATGGTATGTTTCCCCATCCCAACCGTTATGCTGCGAGAGAGAAATAAAAAGGCATGGTGCGCAGTGTGTTGTCGCCAAGAGCGCCCGTGGTTCTCGTCATCGAAAGGAAAAGAGGATTCTTCGTTTGCGGAAATGAGGTTGTTCTTTTGCTTTGTATTTCAAGTCATCGGCCAAATCGATTCTTCCCTTAGACAGTCTCGCGCTTGCCCTCCTTGAGCTCCTTCTGTAATGGTTGTCAGTCTCTTGACGGGGGTGGCACAGTGGACGGAAAGGGGGACAGCCCGGTTGCACAATCGTCAGGTCAGAACTGGCGCAAAGTGCAGAAGACGCTGCTGCAGGTATCTTACCAGAGCCTTCATGGTTCCGTGAAGAACGTAACGATGGTTACGGCGGAACTTGGGGTCAGTTCCCTTCAGGGAGGGGTATCTGGAAGTCTTGGGCTTCTTGATACTGCATTTCACCACGAACCGTCAGCCAAACTGTCCAAACTCATGCATAGATATGTGTGTGGTTCCGGCGAGTCGATGTCGGAGGGTGAATGGACGGTCTTCTTCGCAGGGTTCTCGGCGGCCGCATCTTTCTCATCTCACGTACCCGTTCCTGTGAGCCTTCTTGCTCTGGTTGTGCTGGGAGCTGTTCTTCGACTCTGTTCAATTGCATGTCAGTCATATGCCATCGATTCTGAGGGCTCCAACTTCGGGATGCGTGCACGTACTGGCCATTTTGACGGTGGTGGTCGATGTGTCAAGGTGGGTTGATGAGGTCGAAGAAAGAGGTTGTTAGGTCAATTTCGGCGGGCTAGGCGAGTTTTCGATATTTTGGTGGGCTTGGCCGGGCATGCTGGTTGGTGTGGGCCTGTGCGTGTGCTTAGGTCAGCATTCCGCGTTGTGCTCATGCCCGGCCCTCTCCCGTCAGAGTCAAGATTCATGATGCATGCGAGATCGACAGAATCTGCGGCCCGTTGCACAGTTTGAAGCAACAGCAAACAAGAAAGCCACTTCTCAACCAGACCATGAGCACCGAAGATGGAGATGCACTCAGTTGATAGTTCTTGACAAGAGGCGCAGCCCAGCACGGAAATCTCTGGGGTCTTTCGAATTCACTCACGGTCTCTATACGTCAATCAAAAGGCTAAAATACAGTAAGATGAAATCGGCACACCTTTTACTCCATCTTCACAAAGTGCCAAAGCAGATATTTGCGCAACTACCCAAGTGCAGGATATGCCGCCATGTGCAATCCGATGCATCCCTCTCCAAACAACCAACGCAATCGTGAAATGCAAAGCACATACAGTCAGCATCTCAACATGGCTAACTTGTCGCTACTCGAGATGACAAGCTCTTTGACGCAGCCAGCTTGGCGGCCGCGGCCAGCTGCTGTGAGCGAATCTTCCTTATGTAGCGCAGGAAGAGGATGAAGAACAGTTCCACTCTGTAGATGAATTATTAGAAACAGACATCCTCACTATATCTGGAAGCCGATTCAACTCACCTCTCCTTGGCCATCATCAGAATGCCCTGTACGAGCACACCCTTGAGAATCTGGGGCCCGATGCCCTTGAACAAGCCAAGAAGCCCTTCGTTGTCATAAATGAACCTCATGACCTCTGTGAAGGACTTGAACGGCCTGCCTTGTCTCGACGGAGGAGGATTCGACTGCAGGCCAACCTTGGCAACGATCAGTGGCTGCGTTGCTATCGTGGCAAGTGCCTTTGACATGGCGCCGAGAACTGTTCCAAGTCAGTGGTTTGCATCCCATATGCTTGCTGGCGTGGGGGCTACACATACCAAAGGCCTGCCACGGCTTGAGCACTTGTCCAGGGAACAACAATGGCTTTAACCTCTCGTATGCTCCATAGGTGATGCTTGGGTTCACCACAAGCACCAGACTGGCCTTCAGGCCTCTCCACAGCCCTGTAACGCCATCCTCGCCATCAATGACCTCCCGCGCCGTGTCCAGCATGCCCTTCCTCTCGCCCTTTGCCTGCGTCTGCTGGCGCGTTGTGACAACAGACACGGGAATGGTAAACAGCTGGGCCAATGCGCCGGCGACAGCACCCAGAGCCAGCTCTATAGCAGTTGACGGAGGAGTAGCGGTCTTGGTGCTCTTGAAGTACAAGTCTCGCACCGTGCTGTACCAGAAGAAGTAGGCAAAGTTCGTGCTGGCAACGCCGAGCAAGGACCCAGACATGCCCGTATACAAGCCCGCGAGGCCATCATCGGCGGCAATCTTTGTGAGTGCGTCCCAGGTCGAGTCGTAGTGTGGGGCGGAGGAAGGGTCGGACTTGTCGCCGGGCTTGGGCTTCTCTTGGACTTGAAGACGGGTTTTGACACTAACAGAAGAGAGTAGGCAACGTTAGAGTGTTCCTTCCCAGTAGCGAATACAGTCTCGAGAAGATGGTCAGAAAGGAGAGGAGTCTGCGCACACATCGAGCGGGTATACGAGGGCATTGGCCAGTACAGCGCCCGTGGCGCCTGCTGTCGCCTTGCCCCAGGGGCCAATGGGAGCAGCCTTGGACTGGATAGCCATTCTGGAGGACGGAACACGAGGACGAACACGAGGTTTCTGGATGTGTACTCTTCCGTCGGCTAGGTCGCAGCGCAGGTCGCAGCAGAAACAAGCGAGCAGCAGCACGGCTTCTGGAAAGCCAAGGTCTCGGTGGACTCGAGGTTTTGCGCCGGTGTTCGGCGCAACGGCGAATGGGATACTGGCTCAGGCGGAGCAAGGTTACTTGCCAACCGTCGCTCAAGGAGTTTGTGCGCAAAGCATTGAAGTCGTCGACGCCGGGTGCTTGCTATATCCAGGACCAAGGAGCAGTGGGAGCAGGAGAGAGAACAGTCTGGAGCATCTCGAATCGGGGGACGTACATGTGCACGTATGTATGGTAGTTTCCTGTGGTGGAAGCATGATAAAGGCAGATGCAAGCCCCGTTATCAGTTACCTCGGCTCTTCGCGTCCGCAACCATTAGCCGAAACGGGCGGGTGCTACTGCGCGCTCGAGCAAGAGTCGTTGGAAGGCCTGGAGCCAGCGCTAGGGCGCTTCGAGTACATAATCAGCAGCTAACAGGGCGCTATGCAAGGTGATGCACAGCGCTCGACCCGACGACCTGCACGCCTGGACGGCCTTGGCTGACGATCGAATTCATTCTGCACGCCCACATGGTCAATAACGAGATGCGGCTCTGCATGGGCAACGTCATGGCAGAATATCTCGCAGACGCGCCCATTTTTCCAACCCTGCGAATGGCAGACGTTGCCTAGGTGTTCGCTCGGGAGGCCATCTTGGGAGATAAGACGATACACTGGACGCTGTGCTAGACGGGTGATGAGGCTTGTACATGGCTATTACGACGCTGCGACAAGTCCACTGCACCGCCACAGCATGACTGCTGCAGGCCTGTAAATACAGGCCCCTGGCCAAGAGTTAGTAGCAGCACTGAGGCAGCTCGCTCCACCACGAGTCTCGAGGCCATCTCATCCTCTCAACGAATCCTGCCAATTCGCATCTTGCTGCAAGCGCTTGGTTCG
Source organism: Coniella lustricola (assembly GCA_003019895.1). Classification (NCBI taxonomy): domain Eukaryota; kingdom Fungi; phylum Ascomycota; class Sordariomycetes; order Diaporthales; family Schizoparmaceae; genus Coniella; species Coniella lustricola. The sequence goes on from KZ678802.1 coordinate 7,501, forward strand.
AACACTGATCATCCCATTGCCCGTCTCTCAGTCTCTTTACATTCACGGTGTCAATGTAGTTTCGCTTTTTTCTTCCTTTTTTTTTTTCTTGGTTTGGTTTGTCCTCGGGCCTCTTTCTGTCGTGCTTCCCGGGTCGGTTCTGTGTCATCCTGGAGTTTGTGCGAGTTCAGTGGCCATGAGGCTGTTCCAACCATTTCCACCTCCGTATTCCAGCTGTGCACCGCACCGTTGAGCTGCCCACAAGATCCAGAGCTGCCGTCACCATGGAGGCGCGAGCCCGCGTAGGTCTTTGCTCCCCAGCTTGGAAGCGCTTGCGGATCTGTAGCTGACAGGTGGGCAGGAGGTCGAGGCCAGGATTGGCAGCGCATCCGGCAAACAAGCACTGGCCTCTGCCATTGAGGCTGCTGAGCTGTACATGAAGGCTGTCAAGGAAGCTCCAGCAGGTGCTGAAAAGTCACGCCTCAAGCGGAAATGCCACGAGCTCATAGCGCTGGCCGAGACACTCAAGATTCCTGCTCGAGGACCAACGCCAGCAACGCCAGCAACAGCCTCGTCGTCAGTCTCCAAGACGCCCCAGCCGAGGCAGCCTCGCCAGACACGCGAGCTTCCAACAGCTGAAAAGACGATTCTGCTACGAGCGTCAAAGCTCCATGGCAGCGTGTTCCCGCCCTGGGACGCGCATCCAGACCCGGCAGTCTTCCGCAGCAAAAGGCTCGACGAGCCTCCCTTCACGTAAGGCACTCTTGTCGTCCTTCTTGTCAGCCGCTTTTCTCATCAATCTCTCCGTCCCAATGACGGTAGCGACTCGTCCGTCTTTTCCTTCTCCGCAAAGCAGGCCGAGATCTTTGATGGCTGGAAACGGCCAGCCGAGATCTTCAACGACTCGGGCCCCGAATTATACGAGAACATCATGGTTGCAAGGACGGATTGCGATCTCGTCCAGGACATCACCACAGACTGTTCAGTTGTGGCCAGCTTGTGTGCTGTGATGCGGCACCTCAAGCCAGGGAAGAAAGGCTCGGTGAGTTGCCAGTGTTTCCACACAATCATGGTGTGCCGGGTATGCATGCATGCAGCAACGCTGACCGCTGTTGACAGCTGCTTCCCTCCTTACTCTTCCCTTTCGACTACGAAAGAGACAGGCCGATCGCGTCACAGAACGGCAAGTACATGTTCCGGCTCAACTTCAACGGCTGCTTCAGGCAAGTCGTGGTGGATGACCGTCTCCCAGCCGCCAAGACGTCTCGCACATTCTTTGTCGTCGACCGCCGGAACCCGGAGCTCATCTGGCCAGCGCTCATGGAGAAGGCGTACCTCAAGATCCGAGGTGGCTATGATTTCCCAGGTAGCAACTCGGGAACAGATCTCTGGGTGCTCACTGGTTGGATTCCCGAGCAGGTCTTCTTTCAAAGGTATGGATGACCTGCTGTCTGGTCCCGAATCGTGAGGCCACCACGTTAATATGTATGCAGCGACGATACCGAGCTGGACCAGGTATGGAAACGCACCAAAGCCTCCTTTGAGTACGGCGACGTGGTTGTCACTCTTGGCACAGGCCACCTCTCGCGTCAAGAAGAAGAAACCCTGGGCTTGGCTGGCGAGCATGACTATGCAGTCATGGATCTCAAGGTCACAGACACAGGAGAGCGGCGGATGCTCCTCAAGAACCCCTGGTGCAATGGGCTTGTCTGGAAGGGCTTTGGCTCCACAGCGACCGTCGACGCAGCAGCATACCCGCCTCCGTCGCCCACCCTTTCCCGACCGCATCTCGGCCGCCCGGCACAGTCCGACACTGCCTCGGAGGGCATGACGGGCACCTTCTGGATATCGTACGACGATGTGGTGCATAACTTTGAGTCTTTGTACCTCAACTGGAACCCTACGCTCTTCACGGACCGCCAAGACCACCACTTTGTTTGGCAGCTTCCTCCTCGAACCATGCAACGCTCTCTGGCGCACAACCCTCAGTACCGCTTTACCTCGCCATCTTCAGGCGCTGTGTGGATCCTCCTCTCGCGACACTTTCAAGACGGCGAGCTCCCCATTGCGCGTTCCCGTGCTGCACGACAGCCACCTGCAAAGGCTACACATCAAGGCTCGACTCCCGCCACAGCAACCAGCCTTGGCTTCATGTCCATCTACCTCTTTGACAAGTCTCGCGGCTGTCGCGTGCAGCTCCCCGGCAACCCACCGCCAGCCCATCAGTCCCCCTTTGTCGACTCACCTCAAACACTCCTGCGGTTCAACGCCGAGCCCAACAAACCCTATACCGTCGTCGTGGCACAAGAAGGCTTCCCTCTGCCCTCATACAGCTTCACCCTCTCCTTCTTCTCTCGCGCTCCTCTTTCCGTCTCACAAGCCCTCCCGCCACTGGCGCACTACACCGAAGTATCAGGCTCCTGGACACGGCGCACAGCCGGCGGCAACGGCCGCACGCCGACCTTCTTCCACAACCCCCAATACAGCCTCACCATTCCCCGACCCACCCCACTCTCCCTCCTCCTGACCACCGACGCAGACGACATTCCCGTGCACGTCGACCTGGTCTGGGCCCACGGCCAGCGCGTCGTCACGGCCCTCACCGTCCGCGACGTCGTCACCAGCTCCGGCGAGTACCGGCGCGGCTGCGCGCTCGCCGATCTCCTCACGCCCGTCGACGCAGGCACCTACACCGTCGTGGTATCGACATTCGACCCCGGGCAGCTCGCGGACTTTGTGCTCCGTGTCGGCAGCGACGTGCAGGTTTCGCTGCGGCCGGTGTTGTCGGATGCCGCAGGTCGTCTGCGCACCGAGGTACAGCCGGCTGTGTTTCGCAACGGCGAGTCGGAGCGGAAGCGCGCAAGGCTGAGTATCTCGCGGCTGACGAGAACGAGTGTTGTTGCGCGAAGCGGGGTGCTCGGTGCTGCCGCCGCTGCGTTGTCATTGTCATCGTCATCAGCGGCGGCGGCGGCGGCGGCCTCTTTTGCTGGAGGGGGAGGACGGCAACTGCCACCATTCTCAAACAACAGCGGTGGTCACAGTTCCAATAGACCAGGACCCTCGACCCGCGCCAACTCCGGCACCTCAAGCCCCATCAGCATCCCCGTCTCAGTGCGTGTAAGCATCGAATACGGACCTGGTCCTGGTCTCGGCCCCGGACTTGGTCTCCGTTCAACGCACAACAACATCAGCCAACGCAATCACAGCTACGACCCGCGCGGCACCACAACAACGACAACAACCACAGCCGTCGTCACAAACGATGGCGAGTTTGCCGACGCAAGTATGGTACTACGCACTGAGGATGTCGATTTGGATCCGGATATGGCGCGGCGCTGTGGCGGGCTGTGGCTTGTTGTCGAGCAGATGGGTGGGTTTGGGTTTGGGCATGGGGTTGGTGGCGGTGGTGGTGTTGGCGGTGTTATTGACGTGGAGGTGCTGAGTGATGGGCGGATTGGCGTGGGTGAGTGGGAGGAAGTGGACGATTGATTGACTTGTGGAGTTATTCCGATTCTCGTGGCTGACTCCTTTTTTTTACTTTTCTTCTTTTTGGAGGGGATGTTTCTTGTTTCTCGAGTTGGCTTTGCATTTACATGTAATTCCAACTTCTTTGAGAGTCTTTGGATTTTCCCAATTACACTCGAAACCAACTAGTCCTCTCTCTTTATTACACTGGCGTACGTGCGTACTTGCTTACATACTTGTATCAGAGCCTCAGTTCTGCTTAGTCTCCTACTTACTTATACATCCACAAAAAGCCCAGCTATGGCGTAGAACAATCACTTACGCCAAAGCAAAGTACAAGGAAGGGAACACAATAGGGACAGCCACAACCAGATGGCATGCATGATCGAAGCTTCAACTCTTGACCTCTAATGAGTAGCCGCACTCGGTAATCCCCCCCCC
>KZ678803.1:0-11227 GCA_003019895.1 Coniella lustricola
GCCTTACATAAGAAATCCTGTCGGTCCGTTGAGGTTCCGATCTCATGCCATGTTGCGTTGGCCTGTTCCTGTGACCTGCAAGGTCGTGGGTCATAACATTGGAACGTCCCAGTTGATGCTGCTGAGGATATGCGCGGCAGTCGGACCCCGTGAGCGCTTTCATGGTCCCTACCTTCAGACGTTCTATAAATTGCACTGAAAATCTGATATCTGTGATTCGAGATGCGGAGCCAATCCTTTTTCTTGGGGGGGGGGGGATCCGAAAAGTGTTTCTGCTGACTGCAAAATACAAGAAAGCAGGATAGTCAAAGGCAACCATTAGTAAGATTTTCAATTTTCAATTAACGATAGGCATGTTCAAAGCAAGAGCGGGTATTCCAACAGGTAATCAGCGACTTGATGAGGTCTCGGCCACATAGCAGCACTTATACCATGGTCCTATAACGATCTAGTTTCCTGCTCGCCCAATCGAGCAAGGTGAATGTCCATGAAGCGTTGACTCTACGACTTTGACCTTGATCGACTACAAGTAAATTGCATAAAAGATCTGATAACTCGAACTTCGATGTTACTATCAGTCCCTGAATAAAACATTGTCCCTGGTTTGATCTGAAATTCCTAGCAAAGTTCTTTGCTAATGCATTCAATGCAACAAAGATCAGAACCCGAATCCCAAGCTGCCATATTGTAGCAGTAAGATTGACCGAATTGTATCTCTGCGTCTCAAAGCTGCAAAGATTTTTAGTACAAGAAATCCGTTTTCCCATAAATCGTAATGTTACAACATTTGCTTCAGAGTCACGTCCCATACAGTTGTTTTGAAGATCAGGTAGGGCTCGGATCTGTATATCTCCGTATGTACTGTAGATTTATAGTTCAGACCTACAGTTATCCCACACCTGTTCTGTACGGAGCCCGGTGTTGGGGTTGGACCCGTGCGCCCCGCTTCGGCTCAAGGCAAGTTAATATATCTCCGGGTTCCGCAAGTGGAGATCAGTCTAGTGCGTCGAATTGCCCAAGCGTCGGCCAGTCAGTGATAGTCTATAAGAGTTGCGACCAGCGCCTTAATGTAGACTTCGCAGTCGTATTGACTCTCCAATTCTCTATCACTTCATAGCTGACTGGTGCCTGTCCTTATATACACAATCATGTCGGTCATTGATATTCACACCCACGAGACACTCCATGAATCTCAGGGGGTCTCAGCCAAGGCAAAGAATACTGTCTCGGTACCGGTGAACGCCAATGTGCCGATTGACTACTCAGTCCATGAATGGAGTCGATTCCTTGGACCATTCGAAGCCAACGAATTTACGAACTGGATAGATGAGTCTCTCTCATGGAAGAAGACTTGCTATATTGGGGACTGGTCACCTTTGCTCAAAATTCGCGTTACTGGGCCAGAGGCGAAGGCTTTTTTTGAGTACATATCAACTAATCATTGGCCAACTTTCGAGGCGTTTACCGGCAAATCAGCGATATTTTGTCGCTCCAAGGATGGAGCCATCATGGGTGAAGGTGTTCTGCTCAAAGTTGCTGAGGACGATTATATCTTCACCAGTGTTCCTGGCGTGCCGTGGGCTATGTTTCAATTCTACTCCGGCGCAAGGAAGTTTGATGCTGAGCTTCGAGTTGTTACGGATGACTGGTACTTGTTTCAGGTCCAAGGTCCCAATAGTGTTGAGCTTATGGAGGAGGCCACTGGATCTTCGCTCCGAGATCTGCAGTTCATGCACGCCAGGGAGGTCTCCATCAACAATTTTAACTTTCTCTGTCTCCGTCAGGGTGTCTCGGGCGAGCGTGGTTTCGAACTTTGGGGACCAGCTGGCCAAGGTCAGTCTGTCTATCGCGCCATTGTCGAAATTGGAGAGAAATATGGTATTAAACGGCTTGGAAGACGTGCGAAAGCGGTGAATCATGTAAGTTCATGCTCTTTCCATGATTCACGCACCGCATATGTTTAGAACTAATAAATGGACAACAAAATGAAGGCAGAGGCAGCCTTCCCAACACCGTGGCTAGACTTTCTGCCCGCTGTTTTCGACGTGGAGGATCCAGAAGTTATTGCTTACCGCCACTTTGTACAAGAACAAGGACTTTCTGCGGCTGCTTTCTTATTCGCGAAGTGCGAAGGCAGCTATGGAGAAGATCCAAAGCTACACCAACGCACCCCTTACGACCTAGGCTGGGGCTGGCTTGTCAATCTCCATCCAGACCATCATTTCGTTGGGCGTGAAGCGCTGCAGACAATTTCTGCCAGTCCACCGAACAAGCTCGTCAGTTTAGAGTGGAACTCAGAAGATGTAGCTGATGTCTACGCAAGTCTTTTTCGAGAAGAGTCTTTCGAATACATGGAGCTTCCCAGAACTGGAAACGGACCCATGCCCGCGAGCTCAGTGGTGCTGCCGACCGAGATTCAGAACAATAACGGAATTGCTTCCCATACAGCCAGCAGTATACCTATAGGTGTTGCCGTCTCTAGATGCTATAGCTACTGGTTCAAGAAGATGATCTCGCTAGCTATCATCTCCCGCGAGCATGCGGTGCCAGGAAAAGAAGTTATTGTAAAATGGGGAAACGTAGGAAATCCACAAAAGAATATTCGAGCAGTAAGTATTTTAATTCGAACAAAATACCGGAGGGTGATCAATGCGCTGATCTCTTGTTTTAGATTGTCAAGAAAGCACCATATAAGGAAGACCAACGCAAGAAGCCTTTCATATAATCTGATAGATATTACATTAGGCTACGAGGGTGACTCGATATGTTGCTGATCAGACTCTTATAATATACAGCATATTACAATGTTTCGCAAATGAATATTTCATACTATAAATACGAGTAATAGCCCTGTGAAAATTTAGAAGATAATGATTTATCGCCGTGATTTTTCAGCTTTATATACACCAGGTCAATATACTATACACTGCCTACCATTCTTATGCGGCCTTGACTGGTAAGATGTTGTTTTGCATCCTGTTGCACAACGGGACATTCTCATATTATTTTCTGTAGTGATATTCAATTCTGATCACATAGAACCTATGGTTTGCGCTTTGAAAGTTTACGAGCGAGGAGTATTAGCCTCATTACGATCAACAAACGGTGCCCATCAGCTTTGCGCTGATTTATTGCGATCTGCTGGATACCGCCGAAGATAGTCAACAGGTTGCAATGATGAAAACCATGTATCGGTAGGCTTTATGGGTCGTGGTATGGTTTAGACAAAATTCGAGAAGTAGCACATAAGAGAAAAATTGGAAGAGATTTTACGCAACTCCAGTTATAAATTTTACTTTCTCTTGATCGGGGACTGCATCAGTTACAACAAAGCCAAGTAGATTAAGACGGCTTGAAAAGACTATGAGAGAGGAAGTCATAGATTGCCGGTCCAAAGACGAGAAATTCTCGCTTGATTATCTTTGCTATAGTCATGTCTGGGTTCCATCAGCCGGTCTAACTGTAGTACCGCAACCACCGCCACAGACGTGGACTGGCTGTCCGCAACATCTTCTTCGGGGCGTCACTGCAAAGGGAATACGAGTGATTTAACAATATTAATCCAAATTAGACTCTAAGGCGCGTCCAAGAGCTGCTACGTCGCATTAGTTATCGGGAGATTTCCAGATTGCATATATCAAAAATCATCAGCCTAAGACACTAGTTTTGCAGTATTTGATGACGGCACGGCATGTACTCTGCTCTCTTCACTGCAAAGAATTCCTCTTAGAAAAGCAAAATCATATAAGTTGCTCATCTAATACGCATTTGAAGACTCATATACTTTAGGGACTGAATCAGTCTCACTTCCAATTGGATGAGTAGAAATATGAACCTAAAAAGGCAGCAAGTAATAAGTGCAAAAATCAGTGTCATACATATCGCCCAATCTAATTCACATGATGCACTTATCGACTTGATTTCTCACAATAATTGCTGCTTCTTAATAATATATACTATGAGTCAACAAGTGGTACTTTGCCATTCTACTACTATGATAAGTACAAGATGTATCCAGTACTTGGTTCCTGACAAGGACTATTATAAACTTCAACAAGTGGCTATCGATACAAGGCGTTGTCTAGCTCGCGCTGGATCTCTCAAGGCTTTACGCATGAAACCTATCAACAATCCTAAACATGAACCGGGCCAGCTATCGCGCGACTCCTGCTTCTGTATTCTTAACTTCGAGTGCTCATTGGGTCTGGCTGTTGTGCAGGACTAGGACTGTTTTGTACACTGGAAGTAGACTAAAAACGGATGGTTTGTTCAAGACTCTTGCAACTTCAGTTTAGCACCTTTTGCGCAAATTTGAACCAAAAATCTCCGAAAGCCACCGCAAGACACGGATTCATGCAGTTTTGGTTAACGTCATAGCAGAGCGTCGAATCTGGGGTACTCCGTACGCTAAGGGCATACAGCCGAGCTTGGCTCCCTTAAGCTTTGCTTTACCTCCCTAGTAGTATAGAACCACAGCGAGTTCTAATGCACTTCCGCACCCTGAAACTCAAATAAAGGTCAGGTGGATACCTTCAGTCGCTCGGTCTAACCTGCAGACGATTATTGAAATAATTTTAGTAGCTGACTATGAGCCTTGCGTGTCAAAGCAAGATGCGGGGAGAGGCTCACCAGTCCTATTCCGACCGCGGTTTAAGCTGGAGCTACTCTCGTCAACATCCAAAACCCCACCAATCTCGATGACCCAGTGCTGCTAAGCATCACTGAACTCAATTTCCGCATCATTTCTGTGTTAAGCGGTATCCATCAACCGCAGTTGAAGCCGGGAATCTAGATTCGCGCGGCCGGCGGAAGGGGGCCGGATCATCTGTATACAAATCGCAATATAAACCTACATGTGCCAACGCACAGGGCTGCTGAGACCTCCCAGAACGAATTCCATCCATGCTATACCGAGCCAAAATGAGGTGCATTATCGTGTCTGTATTACTTGCATTCGTCTCAGGTATGAGCTACTTATTGCTTGCGTGAAAAACATGTAGACTTACTGTCGCAGGACAAACAACTCTCGATCAGCCTCCCGGTCCCAACACCTACACTCCTACATCAACACTAGCATCAACTCTCAATCTCGCACCTAGTGTGACACCCAATATTCTGGATCCAGCAGCTCCAGACGCTCAGACTTTCTGCCCAGGCTACAAGGCTACCAATGTCGTTACTAGCGACGACACAATTACAGCAGATCTCACCCTCGCTGGTGCTCCTTGCAATGCCTACGGAAACGACATTTCAGATCTAAAGCTCCAAGTGCAATATCAGAATGCTGCTCAGCTCAACGTCAAGATCTTCCCAAAGTTCATGGCACCCGGAAACAGATCCTTGTATATACTTGATGACTCCTTGAGCCCGAGCGGATCCATTTCCACCGGCAGTACGGCCAATGGCAGCGACCTGGTGTTTGAGTGGTGCAACGAGCCATCTTTCCAGTTCCGGGTCAAACGTGTACAGAGCGATGAGGCACTCTTCGATACATTCGGCAGCATACTCGTCTTTGAGGATCAGTTCCTAGAGCTTACCACGAAGATGGTGCCAAACTACAACATCTATGGATTACCAGAAGCTATTCGCGGAAGTTTCCGTCTTCCGAATCAATATACGCAGACTTTCTGGAATCAATACAACGAGATGAACGACCAGCCAATCGATGCTAATATGCACAGTACGCATCCAGTATATCTTGAAACGCGCTACGGTAACAGTTCGTCAAAGTCACATGTGGTTTACGGACGTAACCTGCATGGTCAAGAGTGGCTCCTGCGACCAGAACAACTGATATATCGTACCATTGGAGGCAGTTTTGACTTCTACTTCTTCAGTGGTCCCTCGCCGACTCAAGCTCTAGCTCAGCAGCAACTTGGTGTTATTGGAACGCCAGTCATGCAACCGTACTGGGCGCTCGGATTCCATCAAGTACGTTGGAGCTACCAGAATTGGACGGTACTGCAGGAAATCATTGATGGCTACGCCGCCGCAAACATCCAGCTGGAGGCGATCTGGAACGATCTCGATTATCTTTTCCAGTATCGAATCTTCTCCCATGACAATAACACTTATCCCATTGACGAAGGTCAGGCTTTCCTTGCAAAGTTGCACGCCAATGGACAATACTGGATGCCAATTCTGGATCCGAACGTTTATGTCCCCGACCCAACCAACGGGACAGATGCCAATCCTACCTATGATCGTGGCAAGGCTCTTGATATCTACATCAAGCGTGGTGAGGGCCACACCGATGATTACATTGGTATTCAATGGCCAGGATTCAGCGTCTGGCCGGATTTCTTGCACAACGCCAGCCAGGATTTCTGGACTAATGAGATGCTGATGTATCATGAGCAACTAGCCTTCGATGGCTGGTGGCTTGACATTAATGACCTCTCATCCTGGTGCACCGGATCATGCGGTACGGGAAGACTAGCTGATCAGCCTGTTCACGTGCCATTCAAATTACCTGGAGAACCGGGTCAAATCAACTATGACTACCCTGAAGGATTCGACCAGACGAATGCTACAGAAGCAGCCTCTGCCAGCGCTGCCAGTGCATCGCAGGCTTCAGCTTATCCCACACCCACCACGACTGTCGGTACAGCCACCGTTGGATTTACCTCAGCGACCCCTGGCGTCCGCAACATCACATTCCCCCCATACGTTCTCAATCTTACATTGGAAGGTCACTCACTTCTTCGTGAAGTTGTTGCACCGTATGCTACGCACAATGATGGCTACAACACGACCGAATATGAGCTGCACAACACCTACGGCTATGCTTCCGGCCAAGCCACGTACAACGCCCTGCTTTCCGTATTCCCCGGCAAGCGACCTTTCTTCCTTTCGCGATCTACGTCGCCCGGATCTGGCGCAACAACTGGTCACTGGGGTGGTGACACCAATTCTCGTTGGGGTAATATGTACATGACGATCCCAGAGGCATTGACCTTCAGCGTGGCGGGCATACCATACTTTGGAGTCGAGACTTGCGGATTCAATGGTAATGCAGATATGGAGCTCTGCACCCGATGGATGCAGCTCAGCGCCTTCTTTCCCTTGTACCGAAATCACAACTCTCGTAATACCATTGCACAGGAAGCTTTCAGGTGGGCGACGACAGCCGAAGCTACGCGCCGTGTCATGGATGTTCGCTTCCGTCTGCTGCCATATCAGTATACGCTGTTCTACGCTGCGCACAAGCGGGGCGAAACCGTCCTGCGCGCTCTGTCGTGGAACTTCCCAGATGATGAGTCCTTGAAGAGCATAGACAATCAATTCATGCTCGGTCCCTCGATCCTCATCACACCAGTCCTGGCTCCGCTCCTTCGCACCTCTCAAGGTGTCTTCCCTGGTGTGCCAAATACGCGCTGGTACGACTGGTATACCCTAGAAGAGGTACAGGTACAGCCTGGTCAGAACTTGACGCTTGACGCACCACTTGAGCATGTACCAGTGCATGTGCGAGGTGGTAGCATCATCGCCAGTCAGACTCCCGGAAATACTACGAAGATGACTAGAATGAACCCTTGGACTATTTTGATTGCGTTGGACAGCCAACAGGAGGCCATTGGAGAGCTTTACCTAGATGATGGGCTTAGTCAGGAACCAACCGACATCAAGGAGGTGAAGGTATGTTGAGCCGTGAACACACAATCATTGGTATACTAACCTGTAAACAGCTTGCTTACGCCAACTCTACCCTCACAACTTCGGTTTCTGGCTCGTACGACGACACAAATTGTCTCGCCAATATCACCATCGCCGGCTGGAATGAGAATGGCGGCCATGCTAGCTGGAGTGCCGTCGAGGTTTCAGTTGGCGGAAATAGCGTTGAGTCGAAGGAAGTGAAGATCACGAACAGGAATGGTGCAGTCTATGTAACTGGTCTGGAGGGTGTGGCCAAGGCTTTTGATGGAAACTTGTCCATCACCTTCAAATAGCTAACATGTAGTCTGGCATGATCAGCTTGGGAATTGACGGACTATGAGGTTGCTGGCATCTGGCATCACCATAAATGCGCGTGTCGAATGTACAGAATTGTAATTAATGTAGTGAAATCGACATGATCGGGACGGGTACACCATCCTACTCCTCGACGTGTTTACGACCTCGCAATCCGAAGTGGGCCATTCCAGACATCAGCAAAACTAGAGGTGATGTGTTGTGCCTCTGTGAGTATATATCAGGAAGTGTTATGTAAGCATTATTCGTCCTTGAACTGGGACGGGTACTGTTCTTATCATTGCCAATATTACAACAACAGACCTTGGAGATGATACCATTGGATACTAGCGTTATATTAGCACTGCCTCCGTATATATTAATGTTTCGATGAGGGAATGACAAAAGAAAAGAAAAAAGAAAAAGCTCCGAATCACTTTCTACAGTATCTATCTGAAATGAGAACACTTTTGACAAATCTTGCTGAATTGTGCTGTTGGATCAGTTAGATCTATATTGAACAGTCAAATATCGTTGCCTTGCTCAGCAGGGAGGATGTGTATACTCGAAAGATTTTCGCTCTACAAATGGAACATGAGCTGTGAAACCGGGTGGAAACCAGAGCTACACGCTTTGGCCGGATGTATGAAGAGAAATGAGATAGAGTGAAGAGGCGGATCACACAGGCCATTTTGGTGATAAATGAGCATTATATGTTCAATAGACTCTTTCCTGCCTATATTCCTCTCAGATTATATAATCAGCCCTTTTGTCCTCCCGCCTCCACTTTGTACAAGTTGGGTTCTGGTTTGCTCTTCCATATTTTTAAATTTACGTAGGCTAAAGTGAATCACACTATTAGCGTTATAGAGCTCTTGTTTGCGGGGACGGTATGCGTCGCCCGGTTCCTCGTGCCTTGTTGTAGTACATGGAGCCCGCTCCCTCGCTCCCTGACCCGAAGGACTGTAATCAGGAAATAGATGAAGACGTCCGCTAACGAACAGTGATAGTGCTTTATTCTTGCTGGCTACCATTTGTTCTTTCATCCTTTGAGCAGGTATCCAGGCCTTCCAATTGCCAAGTTCGCCGATGCCTACGCTTGCTTCTATGCCATCTGCAAGCGACTTCATTCGACCGCTGGTTAGGACCCGAGAAATTATGGTTATTTGTTCGGACATCGAATGCTGCTCAAACTTTTCTGCAATATACGTTGAGAATTACTAATGCTAAATGACTTATCAAATCGGCTTCACCATTCGCCAGTGTCTCAATAAGCTCGTCTTGGATTCGGCTGAAGCTGCGTGAGGTGAGCACAATCATTTCAACGAATCTTGGAGCTATCAGTTTTAGACATTTACGCAAACGAAAGAGTCACCTAATCACACATCTACCTGTTTAACAGCGCCCCTGAGAGCACCAGTATTTTGAACACTATTGATAGACAGCAACACAAGATCAAACGTCGATTTATCTGTCAAGCCGTAAGTGAAAAGGGTATACGCGATTTCCGAGGCAGCCACGGCCAAGCAGATCAACATTGTTATTGATAAAATCCGCAATGATAGTGAGTAGGTTGTTTATCAACATGAGCGACCAAATTAAGCGTCTCGGTATAGGTGTTGTAGGTCTGCTAGCTTTTGGCTTCCCGCTCAATATGCGAACTGAAAACACATTGCTTCATGAATCGAGGCCTCAACGTTGGCGGACACCACGCCTATTGCTTCATGTTGTTTCCACTCATCAAAAAGTTTGCCTTTGAGCACCTGCAGGCATGTTTTCCGAGTGGCCAGCACACGAAATACGTTCAGATGATGCAGTGCATGATTTACAATGTGCCTTGCCGAAGATGAGAATGACAGAAATGACCTCTACTCCATCGTGATTGGTTATCTCGACGACCCAGCAGATGGCATCGCTATGAGCCAGCTTTGGTCCGAGGCCTTTTTCTTTTACCCTGCGGGTTTGTCTTTGCTATCTCACCGGTCGGTCTCCGGCTCAAATGCACTGCTGGCTTTCTAAGTGACCCTTTGTATGTCTTGGGCGGCGAAGCAACCTCCATCGCCCTTGCCGCACTGTTCTTCTACCTACTTAGCAATCCAAAGGTATACAGCAAACTCGCAGTCAAGATTCGAAGCATATTTTCTAGTGCTGTAGATATCCACACTGGCCCTATCCTTGCCGGTTGCCAGTACTCGGATAACGCCGTCAATCTCTGGCACTCTGTGGCGCGAGCTTGACGCCGACGAGCAGAATCAGCCTTCGACAATCGATAGCCACGTTGTGCCATTCGGCACGGAGGTGGGCGTTAGCACCTATTAGCTGTACCACAACGAAGATTATTTTGCCTCAAGCCATACGCATTCCGTTCCGAATACTGACTTGGCAATGGCGATAGAGACAAGATCGAGGCGCCTTTGCGCCTGATGAGCGCAGCTTTTTAGCCATTTTCTCCGGAACTGCTAGACTGTGCGAGTAAGGCTATGATATATCTGGAAGCCAGCCTCGTGGTTGCAAAGACCATCTGAATATTTGATTTGCAGCTTGCGCCAGGTGCCAAGTCTAGAGGCCTGATCGGAGACGTATGGACCAATTTCAATTGTATGATATCTTCGCGGCCGTAGATTATGGGCCTGAGCTACTCTTTACCCATGGAGAGGGCGCTGCAGCTAAAGTGAATTATGGCTCCGTGGAGATAGCATGTATAATTTTGAACCGCTTCGAGAGGATCAGAGATTCCTCTGCTTGCATCAGCGGCAATATAGCATGTTGCGACCAAAGGCAAAACGTACGTTGCTTTGAATTCGATATTTTCTCTCTGACCGGAAGCTGCAACGTGAATGTGGAAGATTGTAGGCCATTTCTGCAGCTTGAACATGATTATGAAATCCTCCTTCATGTCTTCTCATTGACTTCGTAGTCGACCAAACTGAAAGTACAAATATTCAGAAACGAATGAATGACCGTAAAACTAAAATTATATGCTAAATCTACAACGAGCGACAAGAGCTACAAATCACCTAACTAATCTGTAAAATCAGCAAAGTACCGAGGCTTGTACTGCGCCGTGGATTCTCCTCCCGGTTCTAGTAGCGTGACTGCTCTAGCTTTATTTAGTTGAGAGATGGACAACTAGTATTCGTAGAACAGTAACGAGAACTGCGAGATTCCAAATGCCAACGGGCCGCAAATCTATTGTTCTGGAGTCAGTGAATGGGTGACCATTCTCTTCGAAAGACTCATCGGTACAAAACTTTGATTCTTTTTTTTTTTAAAAAAA
>KZ678804.1:0-11160 GCA_003019895.1 Coniella lustricola
CCAACCAGGAAAAAAAAAAGGAAAAAAAAAAGGCATCATCAGTGTCGAAGCGATTTGCCTTTGTTGGGAGGCTCTGTGTTCATATTCAATGTCTGGGTAGATTGGCTGTTTTGCATATGGTGTTTCTGGGTATACATTATATATTACATACACACACACACACACACACACACACACACACACACAACCTTTGGTCGGGGGGGTTTTCCGGTCTGGTTGTCTGCCACACTCTGTTGGCTGTTGCTACCTTTGGACCGCTCTGCGTGGATTGCCTCGTCGTGTTCGTCTTGTCGGTACTACTCATACTCTTTCTTAGTCCCCTTCGGTCTCTCTGCTCCTCTGCCACTCTGCCATTCTGTCTGTCCGACCATACACACCGAGAATCACAACAGCACACACCCTCTTCCTACATTACCCTGACGCTCTGCGAAGCAGCAGTACTGCTGTCACTGGTGACGCGCATGGTCATGCTTCTGTTTGGAAAGCCGACATGTATTATTGTCATGAAACTGAGATTAAATAATCTTTATCTATGAATATTATCGTGAATTATATAACCATAACCCCCGCCTCTCCTTTCTTTTTCTTTTTCTTTTTGGCTTCTGGGCTTCCAAGTCTGTCTCTTCAGGTTGGTCCGTCTTTTAATCTATCATGTTTAATTCTATCCCGTTCCGGCACAGCTGGCTTCCGGTCACTGCTCCATCTATCTTTCCATCTATTCATATCTTTTACTCGTTTTCGTTTTTTCTTCTTCTTTCTTTTTGTGTGAATGAACAATCCGTCATTCAGAACCAAGAACAAAAAGAAACACCCCCCCTCAAGCCTTGGTAAACCTCGCCCGCAACTTGCCACCATAAAAGTAAAACCCAAACGGAATAAAAAACATGCCGACGCCCAAAAACGCAAGCAGGAAGGACGCCCACATCAGCCCCAGCCGGTGGTACATTTGCGTCGTGAACAGCGGGAACGCCGCGCCGCCGCCCGAGCGCAAAAAGACCTTGGCGGCCAGCGCAGACGCCGCGTAGTTGGAGTACGAGTCGATGATGTAGTTGTTGACGGAATAGTAGCACAGCACCATGCCGAACCCGAACGCGATGCCTGACGACGCGGGCCCCACCCAGATCACCCACTGCCACGAGGTGGCGCCGAGGAGGAAGAGCGAGATGGGGATAAAGGGCGCGCCGATGCAGGCGCCGAGGAGCCGGTCCTCGGGAGTCGGTGCGCGCTTGGCGCAGGTTTCGCGAAACAGCTTCTCGCAGTAGGGCGTGGCGACGAGGGCAAAAGCGGCGCCAATGAGGATGGGGATGAACATGAGGCCGATCTGGCCGTCGTTGTAGCCGTACAGATCGCCAAAGATGACGGGGTAGGCGAAGAAGAAGGCGTAGAGCATGGCGTAGATGAGGACAATGTACATGCACATGAGGTCGAGGACGGGCTCGGTGAGGATCATGACAATGGGGCGCACAAGGCTGGTCTTGACGATTTCGGCGAGTGAGAGCTTGACTTTTTCTTGCTCTGTGATGATGTTCTCGTTGCCTGTCTCTTTGCGCATCTGGCGGGCTCGGCGCTTGAGGATGACGGGGCTGTAGGTTTCAGGGACGAGGCCGATGAGGATCATGGTGACGCCCGAGAAGGCCATGTTCACCCAGAAGAAGAGGTCGAGACGGCCGGTTGCTACGTTGATCCAGCCGCAGACAATGGGGCCCAGGACAGGCCCGCAGTAGGGAGCAGCGGCAAAGTAGGCAATGGCGTTGCCGCGGTCTTGGATCTGCCAGATGTCGGCAATGGTGCCACCCGCCAATGACAGACCTGAGCTGGAAAAGACACCACTGAGGAATCGACAGGCGAGCAGACCGCCGATATTGGGCGACAAGGCGCAGGGGATCTGGAAGATGGTGTAGAGCGCGAACGAGATGATGTAGACCGGACGGCGTCCGATGATTTCGGACAGAGGCGACCACAGCAGAGGACCAACAGCGAAGCCGCAGACCATGATGGAACACGTCAGATTGGCGACTTCAAGAGAGACGTTGTACTGCTCCTCGATCAAGCCCAAGCCTCCCGTCACAATGGCAGAGCCAAAAGCGACACTGACGACGACAAGTGCAGCGACCATGGTGACATACCACTTGTAGACGCGCGACCAGTTGTGGGGGTTGGACGGGTCGGCAATGGTAAAAGTGACAAACTCGGACGTCTTGTGCTTTTCGAGATCGCGGACTGGGTGTGAGTCCGCGTCGGACGAGTCGTCGCCCGCAGCAGCAGCCCTGCCCGAGCGGATCTGCTCAAGGGCCTCTTCAGGCACGAGGCCAGTGCGAGTCTCGATGCTGTACTCTTCGGGGAAGATTGGTTGTGGCGGGCGGCCGACTTCTGGGTAGTTGGTATCTATACGCTCGAGACTGGTAGAGAGGCCCATCTCTTGTAAGCTGCGCGTGGTCTCTGCCCTGGCGAGCTCTGCGCCCGATACTGGCGAGGAGGGTTGCTCAGGATGGCCCTGAGGTTCTTGTGGGGTGGCCATGGTGGGTGCGTTCCAACGCTCGATGGGTGACGAGTGTCCTGGTGAGTTTGATCAGATGTGTACCAGGGCTATGAGAAGATGCAGCCCAAAAGGCAATGGAGATTGTGACGATGGGATATGGTAAACCTGGTGTTTGAGGAACTGGTGGAGACTGAGTTTCGAAAAAGCGGCTGCAGGAGGGTCTCACCATCTTTTATATATCCATACAAGAGCCAGGCTCGGCTCCATCGCCATGTTCATCTGTGGTCCAGGGACAAAAGACTGGGTCGTGCATGGTCGAGGCTGATTCCGAGTTGGATGTTGCGCGATGGAGATGGTTCGGCAACAATGGCAGGGGTTCCTGTAAGGCTGATGTACCCAAGTACCGTCGCCTGTGACGTACTTTGTACCAGGCTCTAGCGGCGTTGATTGGGGGGTCCAGTTCTGTTTAGCGGGTCCGCTTACAAGCAGTCACGGCCGCTATACAGTGACAGCCTTTCACTGTAAGTGTGCAGCTACACACAAGGTACATCCACCAACTGCTGGTCTAGTGCTTGAAGTCACTTTCTCATGATGGCTGGCTGTTTGTTGATGCTTCTTGTTTCGCTCACTCTAGTTTTTCGTTTTCCATTGCTTGATAGGTTTTTTTTTCCCTTTTTTTTTTTCTTTTCTTGTTCCTTCCTCTGCTTCATATCTCGTGTCTTCACGGCACTTTACTTGCAGCGTAGCGACGGCATCGTAGGCTTCGGGATGTCTTGCATGGGGTTATCTCGGCGTGCTGGAATCCTGGCCGATAAGCTTATCAGCGCTGTCAGTCCGGTTTGGGCTTAGGCTGCTGTCAGCCTTGGCTGGCACGTGCTGAACGGGACCGAGGAACAACGCCGCCATCAGCCTGGATGATATCTTGATGATATTTGCATGCTTCCTTGGATCTGGAACGTCTCGGTCGCCATGTCGAAGATCAGCTCGATGTTCAATCACGCTCGGTTAGCAGCCTCCTCTGCTTGAAGCGTGTACGTCCGTGGACGTCTTGCCCACCCACAAGTACACAGTCGACATGCACAGTATTTTTTCACGATGCAGACTGTCTGGATCAACGGTGAATCCACGTGTCGCCCATCACAAAGTCAAATCCAACTCCACCGCTGCTCAACGGCCCCAGAGAACCTGCTCGACTAATTCTCGGTCGCTCTCGGCGTTGCGACGACGCCTTCAAAGCCGCGAATGCAGCCAGCAAAAAAAAAAAAAAAAAGGAAAAGGCAAAACCTGCAATCAACCTCGCTCTTGACTAGCCTTGTGCTTTTGCTTGTATTTGAACTCGCCTGCTCCTTCCTTCCTCGTCGTGTCGCCGATCCACGTCTTGCCTTTCTGCATGTTAATTCCCTCTCGAGTTCTCGACCTTTGAGCGCCACATCTCGCTGAGCGCCACGACTTGCTGTCAGCCACACAGCCAGCTGACTCAGCGATTCCTCGAGTTGGAATCGTCACGCGAATCGCGCCATGAAGCCATCCCACCACACTCGACTGTCAAGACTCAACCCAGAAGCAGTGCCACCAACAGCGACACCACAGTAGAAGCAGCGAGGCTCCTTCAAAATGCACAAAGTACATGCAGCGCAGCACCGCGCTCGTCCTTCGCCCTCTCGCGACTCTGATCCAGCGCCCGATTTCGGCTGACATTGCTCGTGCATTCGCGATTACAAGCAAGAAATGCTCCACTTTCTCGCAATTTCATGGTTCTCGACCCAGAAATGATCCCCAGAAACCAAGGCTCGGATCCGTCGCTCGATCCTCAGCAATGAGCATGCTGCAAGTTTGGACCATCGCCCAATCATTCGCGATCAAAGCTAACCACCCGTTGTCAGGCATCGAGGCAAGTATTGAGAAAGCGACGTGGCTTTCTTAGCTTCTACGTGCATAGGTAGGCATTGCCATGCTTGTCTGATTCATTGTCTTGCTGTTGCCGTTCTGTAGAGGATAGGACACAATCAAACAATATAGTAAGTGGTCTGATTCCGTTCCTTTATCCATCCACCAGTAAATGCACATATATCCACGAGCAAGCACGAGAAAGTCAAGCGTGTCTATCTGCGCTACTGAGATATTTGGTCGCAGAAAGCTGCAAACAGCTGAGAGCACCAAGCATATATATACAAATATATATATGTATATATACACACCTCACGCTGGTAAGCGGAGGGGTGTTTCTTCAACACAATCCGTATTCACACTAAACTACACCGGATCAACCGTGTCTCGGCAACCATGGCCTGGAATATGTACTCTAAAAAGCTTATAACTGGTCAGGGAAGCTCTTGTCGACCTGAGACTTGCTAGTACCATCAAACCATCTTCTGAGGTATCATGGTTGCGCAGTTTGTCCACAAGCCAAGTCTGTATCCCCTCGAGGACCGAGCTTTTAACAGTCATGGTTGTTTTTCTTTCCAGGTTTCCGAACTGAGCAAGCTACTCTACTCCTCATGTAGATCGCTACTTAACCTTATTGGGTTCCTCTGTGTTCATTGGGCCGTCAAGTTCACCGCAGCCAGTAGCCATCGTTCTGCGCTCTCGTCTTTTACTTTCTCGCTGGGCAGAGCTGCGGTCAGCGCCCCTCCATACAAACACGAACAGCACTCCTTGAGTAATCCTACACTCTCTTGTGACCGCGACACACCTATCACAGCAAACCTTTGATACACTTCAAACCCAACAGACACGGCTCAAGACTCGGATCGCCATCTCTATACGTTCATCAGAGCTAACCCTCTGCTGGACTCCAACCAACCAGGACACAACGTACCAATACACTATTCTAGTCTACAAGAGTGATTGGCGTGGTTCTTGTGTTCGCGATTTGCAGTCCGATCGGAACATGCCTACCTGCAGGGACGTGTCTTGTCGCGACCGCTGTCCTTCCTTTAGTGTACCAGATTGCGCATGTGATGGCCCGTCTTATGTGTAGAATTCGCAATACGAGAAGACCTAGGTGCGCAGGGCATTCTTGTCTTGTAGAGAAGGAAGTGTGTGTATCTGGCGATGCGCACCAGACCGTGGCATGTGCCAGTAGGGCAGACGTCTAGATCTCTGGATCTGACAATCAGTACCTGAAGCTGCCGTGCGACAGCTTAGAAGTGGTGTACTTTGATCGTGCCCATTGCTCAGATGACCAGAAGAAACAGCGCAGGATACTCGGCTACTGGTTCGAACGGCGATCCCACACTAGCCTCAGCTGTGACGGCATCCGTGAGTCAAAGTCGAGTCCTCTTGAGATCAGTGAATATTTCCTTTTCCGGCCTCGCGCCCCGCGTCATTTGTTCTTCCCCTACAACTACTCTGCCATCCCCGAACAGAGGGAACTTCGTTGCATGCACAAACCTTTTCCCTGCCCATTCAACGATTATGCGTTCCATCTACGCGCAGACATCTGTGTCTGTGCCGGACCAGCTCTACTTCTTGTGTCTGTTCATTCGTCTGTGAAATCGTCCTGTGCACATAACAGAACACTGTTTACCCGATATCCTCACACTGCACAACTTCACCAGACCACATCACCACAGCAGCTTCTGCGTCTTGGATTTTTCTTTTGCAAGAGTCCCAGCTTGCCAAATCAACAGACAAGATGGCCGCAAACATGGTTCAGCTCGATCCAATGATGGGCCCCGTCCAGTAAGTGCCCGTTCGTGCTCATACCTGTATTCTAACGCGTGTCGTGTTCATGTCTACTGCTCTGCTTCTTCATCTGGATTGCGTTCGTGTGTTGCGTTGTTCGCGGCACTGTTTGTCGTCAATGTTCTGCCCAGCGAGACTGGGTGTGTCCTGGCTTGTGGGATGCTCCCGCTCGCGTGGCTGGAATTTTGCATTTCTTCCTCTATACACAAGTTTGCATTGCGTTATTCTTGATCTTGCTCAAACTTACCGGATGCCTGAGCAATACCTCGTGGCTCCTCTCAGGGGAAAGATACTGCCAAGTCGTACGCTGTTCAGCTCAACAGTCTAACACCTTTTCCGTGCACTTTACAGCTCGCCCGAATTCCTCAAGGTTTCCAGACGCCTCAAGGAGGATTTCGACATTGTCCACGCCGCGTTGCGCATCGACCTGAGCCAGTTTATGCAGGTGACCTCTGAGTTGGCGCTGCTTCTCGCATCGCTCGCACTCTACGAAAAAGATGTGGCAGCGTACAAGCTGTCGGACGCCAATGTAGTCCGAGAGGAATGGCAGGAGATTTCGGACGCGTCACGGATTGACTATGTCTGCCTCGTGATTGCGAACACGGAGAATCACTACGAGACGCTGCAGATGCTGCGCAGCCAAGAGCGGTCCCTGCACATCAAAGTCGTCGACGAGTACATTAACCAGCTGCACATATTCGACAAGAATATGTACAACGAGATCTTGCACAAGACCAAAGGCAACCTCCTGCTGCCCGAGTGGACGCAGTATTTCTCGCAGCGCAAGGCCAAGGTGCCCTTCAACATGAAGCCGGAAGCTTTGGCGAGCCCCGCGACCTGGCAGTCTTTTGTGACGGCCCGTGACCAGCGAGCCGCGGCCCAACGCGTGGTGCAGCTGCTAGAACGTCATGATCTCCAGCGGGCGTCCGCCATGGTGACGGAGTTGAGAAAGCGCATGCTGCGCCTGGAGCAGACACTGATCGGCAATAACCAGCGCCTGGAAATGGAAATGAGGCGCCAGGCCGAGGATGCTCTGGAAGACAACCAGATGGCCAATCTGGTTCATCAATACCATGCTGCGCTTATTGCAGGACATGTACCCTTTCAGAACGTCTTTGGTCACGACGGGGTGAATGCGGGAAATTCAATTTTGCAGTGAGGTGAAGGATGAGTTGAGTTTGGATCCAAGACCCAGGGCTGGGGCTAGAGCTAGCAATGCTGGAATAATGGTTTACTCGATTGGGTATCTCGAGTCTATTTCAACCTTTGCTTTGCTTGTTGCATGGTGGCGATGCTTCGGCGCACTTTGCGGTTCGTAAGAAGCAGGACACCAGTCCTCCTCGAATGCATCAACACTGGGAGTCCATGATAGATGCGTGTATCGTTGAGAGGAAAGTGTATCACAATTGCGGTCGATATAGAGGATAGAGTTCGTGCTTGTACGCGGTCCTGTGTGGTATATTTTGTCTGTAATCCCCCAGGGTCTCAAACCTAGAGTTCTTCTCTCTTCAAATAGCCAGCCCACCTCGTTCTCTGTGAGACATGGCATCGGTGACTGAAACGTAAATAGAGCAGTTCGGTACCGCGAAACAGACATTCGCTTGCCCTACATCGCATGTTGTGAGCAATGTGCATTCCGTCCTCCTTCAAACACGACATCATGATGCAAGTAATGCAAGTGATACCTACGACATCGAAAAAAACAAAATCCATTCTTACACTACTCTGCTAGCCAATAGTATTATTGGCTCTTCTCCTTTTTTTTTTCCTTTTCTTTTCGTCCAATCCCGACTTGCACCAATCCAAGGACGGCGTGTCGTCGTTGGATGACTAAGAACAAGGCTAGCACTTTGCAGCTTCACAGCAGGCCAAGGCTAGCCTAGCCTTGTGCGCAGCCTGTTGTTGCGCCCGGATTAGGAAGGTGCGCTCGGGCCAATATGCCGCTTGTTGATTGGATGCCTTTCTTCAGCTCCCGGTTTTGGAGGGGAAGGGGGGGCAGAACCAACCAACCAATGATATTGCTTTTTCGACAGCCGGCTTTCTTTCTTTCCTTTTTTTTCCCTTTTTTTTTCCTATGTGCGAGGTTCCATTGGTTGTGGATACTTTTCTCGTTCTTTGAGTTGGCTTTTTACCCAGATATGGGTAACAATGCGTTGCATTTGATAAATATGTTGCTGGAATCATTAGGACCAACTGCTGTTAATACGAGCACGACGACCCCATTCTCTGTATGAAAAAAAAAAAAAAAAAAAAGGAATCGGAGCAAGTATTAGCAAATAGAAACTTCCTTCGCCTGCTGGTCTTCCATGGTGAACAAGGCCGCAGAATGAGCGCTTCAGCAGCCTGACATATTCCAATGTGTATTGTCCTGCGCGTTCGAAAACAGGCGTGGCAATATTCTGGAATCAGCTGGATGACCCAACAATAGATGCAAAAGGACGTGAATGATTCGATTCCCATTCTCGGAACACTTTGTAGTGATTTGTGTACAGCCCTTCATCTTCTTGTGACGCTAGGCGGAGTGATTATTCACAGAAACCGACACTGCATGTACTCTTGTCTTTGGTTGATTGCAACATAAACACACGACTGGAAACAGCGTACAGTCAAGTGATTCCTCGGGAGTTAGTTCCATGGCTCAAACACCGCGTACTTGGTAGCCGTCGACGTCTCCGCAGCCTGGAACGCAGCCTCCCACTCCTCGAGCGGGAAACAGTCCACCTCGATGCCCGCTGCACGACCGATGGGCAGCGCGCCGCTTTCGATCATCTTGACGAGTTCTGGGACGGCTTCTTGCGGGTACATCCATTCTGGAGGGGGTGCAAGTTAGCATGCCAATGCCTGTGCGTCATGTCATGTCTTTGCTTTGTGAATGTGAAAGTAAAAGTAAAAGTAAAAATAGGGTAAAAAGTAGAAGGGAAGGTGGGCAAGAGAGTGAGGAAAAAGGATGAGCGAGGAGACGAGATGGACAAGGAAGAAAAAGAGAAAAAAAGAAAAAAAGAAAAGAAAAAAAAAAGAAAAAAGAAAAAAAGAAAAGGAAAGGGAGAAAAAAGCACCAATACAGCAGACCAAAGGAAAATGGGGCAAAGAGACAAGAGGGAAGCAAAGAGACCTGCAAACTCACTGCCTCGAATCGTGATATCCTTGTGCATGACAATCCCGTACGGCACCGCCAAATCGCCCATCACGCCACCCATCAAACTCACCCTCGCACCGCGTCGCAAGGCACGGAACGCACTGGCAAGGTGTGTGCTCCGCTCGGCCTGCGGCGGGCTGATGTCAAAGTACACGTCTGCGCTGCCCTCGTCTGCCTCACATCCGTCTGGGCCATCTCCGTCTGCATCGCCATCCTCTTCCTCCTCCTCCTCCTTCCTCCCAGTCCCACGCCCAGCACACGCCCGTCTCAGCGCCTTGGCATCCCCTTCCACATCGCCCGTGATCTTGACCACCTGGACCCTGCCGGCGTGGCTCTGCTCAAACATGGCCTTCAACGCGCGCAGCGCCTCGACGTTCCTGCCCAGCGCCACGACGCGGCCCGCGCCCATGGCCAGCGCCACGCGCACCGCAACACCGCCAAAGGGGCCTGTGGCAGGGCTGACGATGATGGTCTCGCCGACGCGCAGCTGCACGTCGCGCAGCCCGCCGTACGGCACGAGCAGCCAGAAGAGGAAGGCGAGCTCTGCGGCGGTGTAGCCGAGGTTGTTTCGTCTCGTCGTCACCCTTCTCGTCATCGCTGTCGTTGTCGCTGTCGTTGTCGTTGTCGCTGCTGTCGTTGTCGGCTGGTTCTGTTTCTGTTTCTGCTCCCTTGCATTCACACCACCACCACCACCACCAGCAGTCTTGATCTGCTCCTCCTCGCTCAACAACACCGCCTGGTCCAACACATGCACATTCTCCAACGGCACCACGACAAACTCCGCCATGCTGCCCCCGCCCTTGACGCCCTCGCCTTGGCTCATCAGCGTCCGCGACGCCTCGCTGAAGCCCGAAAACAGGCCTTGCAGGAACACGGCATCGGGGTTATTGTCCCGCGCGACCACTGTCGCATCGACCCACACCAGGTCGCCCTGCGCGAGCCGCGTGGCGCCTGCCTGGGGCGTGGCGCACGCAACGCGGCCGATGCAGCTGCTCGGGCCGGGGATGGTGGGCTGTGGGTACGGGTAGCCGCGCGGGTTGCCGTTCTGGAAGACGGCAGAGGCGTAGCTGAGGATGGGCGAGGCCAGGACACGGACGAGGGCGGTTCCCGGGATGGGCGACGGGGTTGGAGTGGTCTGGGAGAGCGGAAGGGGGAACGAAGTGAGGGTCAGAGGCTCGGACGGGCTGGTGAGGTGGAGAGCTTTGTACGTTGCTGGGAGGGTGCTGGACGAAGCCATTGTTGGTGGTGGTGGTGGTAGTGCTGCTGCTGCGCCGTCTACTTGGCCGTCGGTTGGTCGATGGCTGATATGGTTGTGGTTGTGGTTGTCGGAGTGGTCGAGCGCTTGTGTCGCAAAGTGCACAGCTTTGACGTTTCTAAACACAAACCGGTACAGGCGGGGAAAGAAAAAGAAAGGAAAAAGGAGGCAGAGAAAGAAGAAGAGAAAAGAAACCAAAACCCGTCAAGTCCTTTCTTTGCAAACACAAATACCCACGCAATGGTCCCAAAGGCCGAGGTCCAGATCTGAAGCAGAAAACTGGACCCCTGAAAAGCAGCGAGTGAGTGCATTACGTCAAACCTGGAGATTTCTTCTCTCTCTCTGTGTGTGTGTGTGTGTGTGTGTCTCTCTCTCTTTCTTGCGACTCGCGAGAATTGATGCGGGCGACCCTGATCAATCACCACTCTTTCCATGGTGCATCCCAACCACATGTTCCAACGACTCACGCTCGAGATACTGCGATGCACTTGGTAGGAACCATCTCCAAGTTCATCCGCACTTTCGTCCTCACTTTTATTCTCACTTTTATCCTCACTTTCATGAGTATGCTGCCAACCTCGTCTCGTTCATCCGCACTTTCGT
>KZ678805.1:0-11063 GCA_003019895.1 Coniella lustricola
CAAGGCGGGTACTGGCTGCAGGCACGCCCAAACTAGGTCTCCTCGTCTGTAGAATAACCTCTGATCAGAAGCTATAGCAACAGCACTTGGGCGATGGGTGAAGATTCGTCGAGTAAGGTGAGGAGAAGTGTAGATTCGTGTGGAAGTGAAGGGTCACAGAACAGAGAAAACTTGGATAGAAGATCAGTAACCGTCCCAGATTTCCCAGCAACAGTCTATCGGCATAAGGGAGACCTGGGAGGTTCTGATCAGAAGAAGAAGAAGCGCATATATTGTTCAGAAACTATCTAGTGGTCGTGGTGAGGCTTTTATAGTGTTTGGTGTGGCAGTTTTCAGTAGGCAAAATCCACTTTTCCCTGGACCCTGGAACACACCTCCCCACGGGATTTGCACTGTTGGCAGTGTCAAATCACGAAACAAAACAAACTCGGGGCCATAATGCAATCTGATCTGAACCCTGCCCTAAAAGGCTTCAGAGAAATGAGAGGAAGGAACGCGAAAAACAAAAGAAGCGAGAAAAATAGAAGCAACAAGAAATCAACTATTCCACTTCAGCGCACGCACGAAGAAAAACCAGTTTTGGCGAATCTGAGTATCAGAACTCAAGCACCAAGTTCTGATCAGTCAGTTGCCCTTCTTCTTTTTCTTCTTATCAGCCTTGGCCTTCAGAGTAGCCTCCCATTGAGCCCTTTGGGCATCCCGAGCAGCAGCACGCGATTCTCGTCCTTGGGTTTGTTGAATAATCGAGGGTTTCGGTTGTTCATAGTATCTGTTCACAACTCGATCCCATCCACGGAAGCTGCTTTGAGACGGTGGCATTGGCTGGGGATAAGTTGAATCCCTTGGCATAGCCCAAAGAGGAATTCGTGGTGCTGGGTAACCAAGTGATTCTCCCAGAGCATCCAGTTTCCCTGTAGACATCGACGAAAGACTGTCTGGGTCTCTTGATTTCTTAGAAACTGTAGTGATCAGTGGTTGGAGGACTGGTTTGGAGACAGCTGCGGGCTTTGCTGCAGTCGGAGCAGTAGTTGGTACTGCCTTCGAGGCAGGAATCGGAGCAGGAGGTAAAAGGACTGGGGCAGAAGCCACAACAACAGGAGCAACTATCTTGAAGGTTGTAAATGGTGCAGGAACTGGCGCCGGGTTCTGAATAGGAGCTGGGGGTGCCGGAGGTGCAATCAAGGACATAATTGCAGGTGGAGGAGGGAAGAAAGGAACTGCTGGGTTGGTCGAAGGAGCAGGCGTATTCTGACCACTTCTTGAAGTAAGGGTAGTTATTCCTTGAAATGCTGACTGATCTATAACCACAGACCGTTTGGGTTGAGCCGTCCATGTCTGATAATCAGTTGCCGGTTTGATATTTGTACGCAAAGGCTGGTCCCAAGTACCCAGTTCTGAACGAATGGCTGCAATAAAGCATCGTTCAAGATGTCGCTGAATATGCTCTTTCCTCCGTTTCACACGAAACCTTCTTAAAGAATAGTCCTTCTGCTCTTCCATAGTCAGAACATGGTTAATATTCTGAAGTCCCAGGGCTGAATCCTGCCAATCTCCAAAGAGGCCGTTGTTTTGTAGGTGTGGTTCGCGGAAAAAGAAACGGACGTTATTGGCAACATGTATGCCACAAGACCATTGGTCATTTTGCTTTCTGGCCTCAACGAAGCGGTAAGTTGGTGCAGTGGCAGGCGGGGGTCTCTGATCAGAGCTCAAATGGTCACTAATAAGCTTTTTGATCTTCCTTTCCACTGTTTTCGTCGATTTCCGAAGAGAGTCGATAACTTGGATGAGGTTTCGTTGGTAATCGTAAATAGTCACAAACCAGTGATTCTGAGAGTGACAAACGAAGACCGCGAACTTGATTGCCGGACCATACCTTCTCTTTGGTGCTCGCATATTATGATCCATAGAAAAGGGGGTATTTGAGATCCAAATAAAAGATTGGAGGTCCAATAATTGCCAATAGACCAAGGACATGATTTGGTCGTCCGTCAACCAATCTTCAGTAAGAATAATACCCTCCGCATCGTACAAGTTCAAAGGAATGCTTGCCCATGAGAAACGACCGATCGTACCATCTTTGATAGCGTTGCCACTATTTCGATTGTGAAGTCGTGCGTGAAAGGTGATTCCTGGGAAGTATCGGTCCATTTCTGAGAGGTACAGTTCGTCGGCTTGATGAACACCGTGATCGAACCAATCAGGGCGTGACGCAATGACATTTTGAGGTGCTTGTGGGTTGAGAGGGGAACGATGGCTCATGATCGGAACCAGAGCGGTCCCAGCATTCGTAGAAGCCATGATCTTGAGGTTGTTTTTGGTGTTGGTGGTGGTGATCGTAAGGTAAAGAGGTGAAATGAGCAGAAGGGAACTAGAAGTTTTTGAAGGGGGGGGGGGGGCCAGGGCCGATTTCAAACGAAACCCAACTCTGAAAAGACAACAAAGGTGACTGAGCAAGAGTGATTGTCGTGTTTGCTTTACGCACTTGCTTTATTTAGTTGCCCTTGTTTGTCGACTGTCTTTTCTCAGTGGGCGGCCGGCTAGTTTGCCATATAAATAGCAACTACGCCTCCATTTCTTCCAGACATCCTCTTTTCGTCTTCAAACCATCTTTCATTCACTGATCAGAACTCATTTGACCATGTCCAACCCTCAAAAGGGCCGTGTCCTTTACGATGCCGTTCGTCCGACCGAGCTCGAGCCACATTCTTGTCGCATCGTTTTTCTGGAGGTCGCAACTATCCCCGCCGGTTTCGTCCTCGCAAACAACAGACACAAGACCTTATGCCAAATTTTCGATTTCCATCCTCTAATCGGTCCCAATTCGAAGTTGTACGGTGTGTGGCGGGTCTCCAAGACTCTCAGTAGGGAAGAGTTTCTTGCTGGCTTGGCTTCTCTATTGCCACCCACGGAAAGATCCTTTCTTCTTCTCAACAAAGAACAGATGCTGCATCGCCGCCCGAACGCTCTTTTTGTCGAATATTGTGGCTTCAGGCCTTTTGCAAAGTATATCGCTTTGACTAGTGCTCAAAGTGATCATCGCAGAGTGCCTGCTTTGCTGGTGGCTTTGTTCGGCCGCCACAACCTCAACCCGTGTGATTGTTGCTCACAACGATCAGCCGCACACTATCGAACCATCAATTGGAATAATGATCAGATCAGAGTCAGGCCCATGATTCCTTTCTTGTATTGCATATCTTTGCCAGAAGTCCAAGGTGGTGCTTGTGCCAACTGTATTTGGCATGTTGAGGCACATCTCTGCACCTACAAGAGATATGACTTTATTCCTGAGGTTCTTGCAGCCAGAGCTCGTGTAAGTATTCATTCCATCACTGATCAGAGGTCAAACTTTAACATGAAACAGACTGATCGAGCTCATCCTGGCTTAAAGCTGGAAAACGCACCCTCGGACAACAACAATTTGGGTCCGAAGATCGATATTGAGAAGGAACGGAAGGCGGCAATGGCGGAACAGCGTGCCCATGGCCTCAGATGAAGAAAATATCAGTCATATGACACTGATCAGAAGTTGATAGTTGTGTGTCTTCATCAAATAGGGTGTTTTTGCGAATAAATTGACTTTTGCGTTGACTTGCTGTGCATCCTTATTGTGTTGGCTTTTGGTGAACAGACACACGAACCCCTCCCCACGACCAGACACCAAACGACAATGCTAAGAATCAGGAGGAGGGTCGTCTGGACGACGAGATCTGATATAGATACCCCATGGCCTCTGATCAGCTTTGCGTTGTTCCTCTGCCTCCCGTCGCTCTGCTCGAGTGCGAAAATTACCATTCAAATCTGAATCCTTAGAGCTAGTAACAGAACTGCCAACAGATGAAAAACTTTCAGACCTATAGGGTCTTACAACCAAATTGGAAGGTTCAGGCTCATCCATTTTATTCTGATCAGCATCAGAATCATCAAGAGGAATGAAAGGCGTAAGATCTGGTAGTGAAAATGGCGTTGAAGCGTTGGGCACAACTGGCTGGCTTCGGTCTTCGTGCCGAAGTGGTTTCTCTTCCCAAGGCAATGGTGTTTCCGGCTGCCAGATTCCTTCTTCATCCTTCACAAAGCGCTTCAAACGGTGAGTTGCGTATGTTTGAGGTCTGATCACACCGTCTGGAGTACGTAGACGGTAGGCGTTGTTGGCTTGAGCTTTATGAACGAAGTAAGGCCCTTCCCATCTGTAGGAAAGTTTTCTCCAGCTGCTGTAGTCCGTATCTCTGGTCTTATCATAGACTAGAACAAGGTCGCCTTCTGAAAGCGGCTTAATGCGTTGGTGTCCTTTCTTGGAAGCTCTTTCAGCAGCTTTCTTCCTAGAAGAAGTCACGGCCTGAATCGCTTTCTCAACATCAGTTGATTTATTGATCAGGACACGCAAACGGTTTTCCAAAACATCTTCATAACTCTGATCAGGATTCCAAATAAGCGTTCGCCAGGTCGGAATGTCGGTTTCGAGAGGAATGATGGGTTCAAAGCCATAGACCAGGTAGAAAGGAGTGTGGCCGTGAGATCCACGAACTGTGGTTCTGTCGGCAAAGACAGCATAAGGAAGAAGTTTCCTCCATGATGTCGATCGGTTGTCAAGCCACTTTAGAAGCATCTTGGCAATCGAGAAATGCCCTGCTTCAACCACACTGTTGGCCCTTGGGTTGTAAGGTGAAGTAACGACCTTTCTGATACCCAAGTCTTGAAGCAAACTGGCAAACACGTCCTTATTTTCAGGTCCGCCATCAATCACAACCTTAATCGGAGCTCCATATTCAAGAAGAATGCGGCGGATAAAGAAATCTCGAACTTCTTGCGCAGTTCCTTTCCTCAGGGATTGCGCAATAATGAAACCAGTCAGGTCACATCTGGCTTCCACCAAAAGTGTGTGTCCTTTATCGGGTGGAAGATGTTGAATATCAATGTGAACCTTATAGAAAGGCTGATCAGGGACTGTAGGAATAACACCATCATGGAAAATCCGGATATCGGCTTTCAGACACTGTGGGCAACTTGCGATGGCAACAGAAACGTCTTTGTGAAGTCCCTTCCAGAAGTAGAGTGATTTCACGCGACTGAAGGTAACGTCTCTGCCTCTGTGACCAAATTGAGAATGACACTTCCGCAGAATTTCTTTCTTCAAGTTTTGATCATCAACAACTCGTCGCCGTGGAAGGTGTTTTTCTGCTCTTTTCCATAGAAGGCGGTTGATAACCTGAAATCCGGAAGCCCGAATTCGCAACCTTCGATGTTTGTTTCTTGGCACAGAGTTCGGCACCCTTCCAGTTGTGCAGATTTCCGCAAGAACTTGAGAATCAGGACTCCAAAATAAGGATTCATCCAAGATTGAGGTCTGATCAGAAGAAATATCTGGGCCTTCAAGCGATCCGATCATTGCATCAACCCAAACTTCAGCATCTCCTTCAGCGGTTGCAGCTTCTTTGTCCCCGTCTGTGAAAGGTTTTCGTGACAGGGCATTAGCTGCTTGATTCTTAGCCCCTGGAATATGGCGTACTTCGAAGTCAAACATCTTAATAACACCAATCCATCTCATAATCAGGGCTGAAGGAATATCAGAAGCTGCACCATTAAGTTGCCAGACCAAGGTATTGCTGTCAGTTTCAAGGATAAATCGCACTCCATAGAGATAGAAACGCAATCTTCTCAGGGCTATAAGGGCACCTCGGCATTCTCGCTTTATAGCATCATAAGAAGCTTCAGTGGGCGTCCAACAACCACTATCGTAACGAGCAATATATCGAACTCCGTCAATAACTTGCATTAAAACAGCACCCCAACCTTCAAGGCTGGCATCGATTATCAAAACAATTTCTCCTCCATCTTTATAGTTAAGGTTGATTAGAACTGGAGGACTTGTAATAAACTGTTTAAGAGTGTCTATTGCCTCTTGTTCCTTCTCAGTCCACTTGAAGATAGCACCTTTCTTCAGCAAGTTGTTCAGAGGCTTCTGTTTTTGAGCAATATGGTCAACCCAACTGCGATAGAAGTTCAGAAGGCCAAGAAAGCCTCTGACTTCCTTTGGATTTCTGCAAGGAGGCCAATCCAATATAGTTTGGATTTTTGCTTGAGTCGGAGAACGTCCTCCTGAACCACACTTATAACCAACGATATTAATACGTGGACGGCACCATTGTGATTTAGTAGCAGCGATCGTAGCTCCAGCATATTCATAATTGCAAAGAACTTTATCCAAATTGGACAGGTGTTCTGCAATATATCGCCGTACACCAGGTAAGCTAGGAACTTCCTTATCAGAATATGTATGCTCAGGACCCTTTATTCCAATGTCATCAAGGAAAGGCCGACAGATATGTGGAATTAGATCATATAGAAGTCTGATCATAACTCGCATAAACTGTGCAACTGAATTGGTGCCTCCTTGAGGGATAGAACAAAGTCTGAAAAGGCCGATTGGAGTAGCGAAAGTCGTGATGT
Organism: Coniella lustricola; assembly: GCA_003019895.1. Classification (NCBI taxonomy): domain Eukaryota; kingdom Fungi; phylum Ascomycota; class Sordariomycetes; order Diaporthales; family Schizoparmaceae; genus Coniella; species Coniella lustricola. Next base: position 6,445 of record KZ678805.1, read on the forward strand.
CTCGGCTGGATTCTTCCAAAGGAACTTGGTCATATCCTGAAAAGAAGTCCAAAAGAGATAGAACTTTGCACATTCCAAACTCTTCAGCGAACTCTTCAGTGCCTGGAGGGATATTTGCGTCTCTGATCGTGAACACATTGTAACTTTGAGCATCATTGATGAGACGGTACTTGCCATCCTTCTTTCTGACGATAAACCAGTTGTTTCGGTAAGAGGCATGAGATTCCTCAATAACCTTCTTATCAAGCCTATCCTTAAGCATTTCGACCACGATCGGACGTAAAGCTCTTGGAATATTGGTAGATCTGGCTTGAAAGGCTTTGTGGGGAACCGTTTTGATATCCTGTGGGGGAGCAACTTCAGGAATAATTCTGCTGGTATGCTTCCACTCCCAACCAAGTGAACTTTCTCTGCAAAAGAGCAAATAAGTGAACATCTCTTTCTCAGCCTCTGATAAGTCGTCGCAGTTATTGCTGATAATGCCTTCGATTCGAGATTCCGTTAGACGTAGGCCCTTCTCAATATCTGAGAATTTGGGCTCAATCCAACCATCGAATTTAGAAGGAGCCACAGGGCCTCTTTTCGCAAGAACTTCAGCTTTTCTGCGTTGCTTCCAGTTCAGAGTTCCTTTGGGCACTGATCCGTCAGAAGGCTGAGTATCAACTGGTTTGACTTTATCAGCCACTCGTTTGGCCATCGTACACACCCTCCCCAGGACCGAGTGATTCTCAGCATCAGGAGGATCCGACCGCCGAAAACACGAATGTCTTCCACAGATACAAATCTGATCAGTGTCCAGAAGTGAAGAACAAGCCTCAACTGCGCCAAATTCCAACTGAAAAATAGCCAAGAGTCTTTCCAGTTCCTCCCCAGACTCAGGCTCAAAACAACCAACAACTTCCTCATCCTCCTCGAGCATTTCGAGGACAAAAGCAGGGACATCCGTCTTGCCAGCACTTGGTAATCCCTGATCAGAGCTGGCAGCTAGTTTTTTGCTGCTAGATAACGCGAGGGAACCTGAGCTTCAGGGTCAACGGTTACCCGAAAAGGTCTCTGATCTTTCATGCCCAAACCACAAGAAAGACGATAACTTCCAAGTTTTAACTGAGCCGTAAGCGAATCCGCCATCAGAACAAAGGACAATCCAGTAGATAGGAAGAACGGCATTCCAAGCAAAAGATTACTGGATGTTTTCGTAGCAACGTCGTCGATAACGAAGAAAATAATCAACCCTTTAGCACCACCAAGGTGAAGCCATTGTTCAGTAACTCCCACGATCTGAACAGAAGCACCGCTATAAGCAGTAGAACTCATTTCGTCAAGAGGAACATAACTAAGCTGATTTTCGTGAAGGTAGCTAAGAGGAAGAATATTGAACTCAGCACCTGTATCTAGCAAAGCCAGCCTTGGAGTACTTGCCTCACTACCAACACGAACCGTCAAATAAGGAGATGAAATCAATCCTCGATTGACTATATTCCGTTCAGTAGTTGAGAGGCTGCGAATTTGATATGGCTTTACGGCAAACGTGTTGACGGATGGTGTGGGGACAGAATTCGTAGGACGAGGGCCTGGAAAACCACAGTTCTCAAAGGGAACTACCGCCAATTCTTCAGACTTTGAAGAATAGTCTTCAAAGAGAATAGGCAAAGGCTGATCAGAGCCTGATATAGGCAAATCAGCTGTCGGAATGTCACTTTCTCTAGCCAAAGCCAAAGTGTTGACATGCACCCATTCACTTGAGGCCTCATCTTGGGATTCCAAAGGCTCAAAAGGAACAGTTTGGATACCGGCTGTGCCATCGAGAACACTCTGAAGGTATAGGTCCACAAAGCGACCTGTATTGCCAAGCTGTACCAAATCTTCAGTTTTGATACGAACAGAATTACTCAGAATTGCCATGGCAACCCGCTCAGGAGCTGTCAGTCGAGGAGATGGCTTTTCCTCCTTCCTATTTGATTTAAGTATGGTTTCTGGGTTGACGGCATCCTCCATCGTCTGTTCAGTATCCAAAGGCTCAAATAAATCTGGTTGAGAGGAATTCTGGCTGAAGGAAGGTCCTTGACCACCAGGTGGAGCATCTTCATCTTCAAATCTGACATTCTGCTCTTCAGTATCTGGCTCAACACTCCGTCTTCGAAGCTCAAATTCAACCTTATTTCTGCCAATAGGCTGATAAGGGGTCCTCTGGTTTCTAAGCCTCGATTTGCGATCGCTAATAGCAGAAGCGTAGACATCAGGCTGATGTAGAGAATTGACAGAACAATCAATACGTTCTCCAAGCATAACATCGTGAGAATGGGCTTGAACGGAGATCATATTAGTGCTGCCCACTGATCGGGACGGCCTTTTAGGATCGAAAAGCTTTTTGGGCGCACTGAGTGACGGATTGCCACGAGACTGAGGGTCAGATTGCACCAATTTGCGATATCTGTCAATGAAAGGACGCTTTACGTCTTTTTGTGAAAGAAATTCACAGCGACTTAGGGCAAGATTGACAACGCCAACGCCTTTCTGATCACGGTATTGCCGTACAAGTCTTGGGTCTAGGATTTCCGCCTCCCCAGCATCGATATCTGCTGCAGTACCGAGGTAGTAGATAATATCCTCAAGCCTTTCAGCATAAACAATGCCAGCATCCATCAATCGACGTAGAGGGGCACACTCATAAGCAGAGTGTTCAGACATCGTACAGCCGTAACAAACTCTGACCGTACCGTCACGTCTTTGTCTGCTTTCAAGTGCATTGATTTCAAAGGGATCATCCTCTATATCAAGCTCCATTTGGCGAATTGGAGCCAATTGAAGGCCTGCCCGGCTCTGATCATAGAGTCTTTCTTTGAATCGACGCTCCCAATCTTGATTTTGGCGAAGGGATTGCAATTGCAAGTCGGCCATTTGGCGGACAAGACTGGTGATTTCGTCAATCTGAGAAATAGGCTTAGGGTCCTGTTTCTGTGGTTCAGAAGGCAACTGATGCTTAATTTCTTTACCAAGAGGCACTGGCTGTATGATCCGAGTGTAACTGGGCTTCTGATCAGAAGCTGGAAGTGATTCCGGAAGACGTGAGAGTTCTGTAGGAACAGAAGACGCGGAAGGGATATATCGTGAGTGACCCAAAGCCTTGTCATTCTGCAGACTTTCATCAAGTGCCTCATTGAGAACGTCTCTGAGCAAAGGCTCAAAATCTTTCCATAGCTGAGTACTGATCAGAGGTTCCGTAATGCGATGCTTGCTTTCCAGCCTCTTGGTCCAACGAGAAACCAGTTTCTGATAGAACTCAGATGCAGGCCGAGTATCGTACTCGTCCATTCGGCGTAAGCAATAGCTATAATCCCAGATCAGAGCTAGAAGCTCATTGGCATCCTTGGTAAACGTGTGATGAACAATCGTATTGAGTTCATCTTTTGGAGTGAGAACACGCTTATCATCCCAGGCACGAAAAGCCTCCAGAAGTCTCTGTTTCTGCTCAGACCAAGAAGAACAGCCTTCCGTATACCGTCGAATTTGCTCACTTAGTGTTGGGCTGATGCAGAAACCACACATAAGGGCCAGCCTCATTGATTCAGGAAGACTGCAGGCTTTTCCAATATTATCCAACTGCTCAAGGTAGGTAGTAACATTGTGCTTGTCAAAGACCCGCAAGCCCAATGCTTTAAGCACGTCGAGACTGATCGGAAGCGAAGTAGTCACGAACTGCGTTTCGTGAACTGAAGTAGAAGGAGTTGTCGAAATTGGAACTGCCCTGGCGGCGGGTTCCGAAGGGGTGGGTGAAGCCATCTTTCTCTTCTTTTGTGGTCCCCTCGAGCGCCGACTCGTCTGGATAGACGAATCGGACCCTGTTTGACCACGATCAGAACGTGAAAGAATGATGGGCACCAGTGAAATGTGAATGAGGAAACGATAGAAAGAATAGGTGTATGTGACTTGCAGTTTTGGAGTAGTGAAGAGGCTTCCCGTCTGGAGTTGCAAGCGCAGTGAGGCCTTTTATCGTTTCTTCATCCAAACCCATCTTTCAAATACCATAACCACAGATATTATCCATTCTGATAAGTACCAAGTACCGATCAGAGGTTAATTTCTGTAATTATTTTATTCAAAGATTGTTTTTCTCAAAGAAGGTCGAGTTCTTGGTCCCTCGGGTGCAACTTTTAGCCTCCGACAGTGGATCTTCTTTTCGCACACATCCGCAATCGCAATCCAAAACCCATAGTTATCTCAGACTTCTCATCTCCGATCAGTGCCCCTTCGCACTAACCAGGCAATAGTCGGATTGGGGGAACAAGGAAAACAGAAAAGATTTTTCTCTAGCCCAAGCGATCTCTATCATATACGGGAATTCCACACAAGCCTGCAGAACTTCCCATATACAATCCGCTCCGACTTCGCAGATTGACCCCGTCGCAACGGCATACGAACGCAACATCATCTGATCAGTCGGTGGCTTGGCATTCTGAAAGAGTTGGTAATAGGGGTAGGTCAACTTAAGCTCTTGTGGGATCGTGAGCGACAGAGTTCGGTTCTCTGGGTGGACAATCCCATCTAGCCAGCTTCACCACTTCCGTTCCCGTAGATCTCTTGATCAGAAGACAAAGCATATGCGAGTTCTTTTTTTTTTT
>KZ678806.1:0-10715 GCA_003019895.1 Coniella lustricola
ACCCTAACCCTAACCCTAACCCTAACCCTAACCCTAACCCTAACCCTAACCCTAACCCTAACCCTAACCCTAACCCTAACCCTAACCCTAACCCTGTGATACTAATCTAATATATTCGTAGTAACTGGTTCTTATTATCATATTATCTATAATCCGTACCTATTCTTATATAAGAGATCCTGTTGGTTCCTTGAGGTTCCGAACTTATACTATATTGCGTTGGCCTGTCCCTATGACCTATATAACCGTGGGATAACAAGCCTTCAACGTAGCTACCCGCTTCCAGATTCCCCCGCATACCTTAATTTCCTGCCTACCGCGAATAACTCTTGCTCGGCAATCTTTTTAACTTTATAGTCGGCTAGTTTTTATTTCCCATTTTTCGACTTTTCGTTATATACTCTGCTTCCTTTGCTTTAGTCGATGTACGTTCAAAGCCCTTGTTACAACAAATTTTACTTATTCTAAGTAATTACTAGAAGTTAGAAGACACCTGAATCACATATAGCTATAAAATACTAATTCTGCCGACTAACAGTTATGGAGATTTACAACCAATCCGAAGCATTTGTTGATGAGGAAGGGGATTTGGTCTTTGATTACACGAAGGTTATTCTCAAAGCGTCAGAAGACGAATTTTTCTTTGCGAGAATCCCACATCGTCTTAAAACACCACCTGATATCGATTTCGGCGCTCATGATCTCACCAAGATTCCTGTCGACGATGTCTGGCCAAAGTTTAATCCGAAGTTCTCTTAAGTCCTCGACCCCGCGCCAAGGGACTCTTACCTAAAGCAGCCGAACCTATTATGTTACGGAGATACTAATGCATCCTTTAAGCTTGCCGAGCAAATTTTGAACGAAGCAGAAGTACGTGAAATTTTGAAGCGAAACCCATATCCTAATATCGCAGAATATTAAGGCTGTGTTGTACGAGATGGACGAATCAGAGGTCTGTGCTTCGTCAAGTACCCTCTTTCTCTTTTCGAGCAGATTCAAAAAAAGATGCCTTTAAATATAAGGTTTTGCGTGCAAGAAATAAAGAAAGGGGTGGCACATCTGCATAGGTTGGGTCTCATTCATAATAATCTGAATCCTAGTAACATTATGATGGATGCCGCTAAGCCTGTCATTATTGATTTCGACTCGTGCAAGCAAGTTGGCAAGAAGTTAGGGCTCAAAGCAGGAACTATTGGATGGGAAAAGCCGGGTATAACCACTGCAGAACCTGAAAATGATGATTACAGTATAGCAAGATTGGAAGAATAGCTGGGTTAAGTAGCGACAGATTAGGAATCTTAACCTTTCCGCACTCCTATCTGGTGCCGAAAGGGAGGAACAGTATATGAGAAAAGGTATTTTGAGGGATTTACTATCGTCTGCTTCCGCATCTTCTTGCTGCATCGCTTTAAGAAGTTTTTGGTTTCACCCCCCCCCCCTTTTCGCATTTGACCTAGGCCTTATACGCGGGAATACTAGAAAATTTTGGTGAAGCTAATGTTAAGAGGCCTTCAAGCAGGAAGACGCTGGTGTCAGTTGGCTGGGGAAGGCAACTGTAACGTAGCCGTAGCCAGGCTCACAAACTCAAATAAGAAACTCCGGTAAGTATCGTACAGTAAGCTGTGCCAGAAGATCGATAATGCAGTGATATCTGCACGCACTCCTAGCATTACCACTTCTGCAGCAAAGCAATACCGTGCATATTCCAGCTGCCCACATTTTGCGAGAGATACCGATAGAAATCCATCGACTATAAGTATATATCTTTCAAGTCGTCAACAACCACGATTCAAACTAAGACTTCCAACAACCTACTTCATTCCAATATACCGCTCTTAAGACCTCCTTTTTATACTGCGCATTATACTTTGATTTGAGACTTACTGACTGAAAGATTACCCGATGGCTTAAATTAAGATTATAGAACCTATAAACTCCTATAAGTTTCCCACTGAAACTCGAATAGACGAAACGCGCTATACATATAAGGCTTTGGACTGTGGTCAGACGTTTTTCAAGTACTCGAGGAGCTATGCGACACCAGCATAATTAAGCAGATTTCCTTTAGGTGAGATTTGAAGAATAATACTATCTTATAGCTTGAATGTTCTTTACAGCTAAAATGCTCTCGGAGAAGGCTTGGCGCTTTGGTATACAGTCTCGGAGTCCTCGGCCAGTTTCTAAGGTCGAGAAATGCTTGCCCCCAAAACATGAAAGGAATTCTATCTAAGGTACAAGGACTGGATTGAGTAAATAAGATCTCGAGAGGAATACCAATGATATCGAGTGGCAGTTACTATGTCTGAATGCAATGTACCTTTATTGAGATTGTGATATGAAATATGAATTTATAATAATAACTATTAACCTTAACCTCAAACCTTTATACAAGCCAATTAAGAGGGTTTTATATCCTTTCTCTTAGGCGGATTCTACAAGAAAGGCTTTTCCCTCTTTTAGGTAAGTAGATAATATATCTTAATAATACTTAAATGAACTGTAAAGGAATCTTTAGATTATAAGGAGAAGTATTCATCTATTTAAAAGTAAAAGGGAAAAAAAAGAGAAAACTTAAGTTAAATGGTTAATAACTGTTTAAGCTTTCTTACAATAGTTCATCTGTAAAGAAGCGTATATATTATCTGAAACTATTTAAATGGTATAACGAGGCTTTATAATATTTAATATTATAGCTTCCATAGATCTTAAATCTACATTTCCTTAAACCCCGGAATAGCATAATTTTATAAAGGAAGCCATTTTAGAGTAGGGCTTATAGGCCCTATACTAAAACTACGAGTTCTACGTGTAAGTCGGCCACTTTATTAACGCTAACTCAGTGTGCGTCCTATCCCCTCTGCCACAGGAAGTGGAATTCTATATAAGCTATTATTATTAAATGGTAACTCCGGACTCCAAAATACTAAACTCATCACTTTCGGAGTTGAGTATCGCCAATGCATCGAATGGCAAGGTAATCATTGGGGTTGTATGCCCAATGTCGACATTATATAGAATAGGAAACTGGTTCTCCGCAGCGCCCAAGTGACCCTCACACAGCAGCGCTCTAAATATATCGGCATACTTCGTCGACCGCTCCTCCGAATCATACCCGTACGGCCTTCCGATCACTAGCCCCGCGCACCCCTCGAATACACCCTGCGCGACTAAGTCGGCCAGCCCCATCCTGACCAACCCTAGATCTCTGCTTTCGCCCATGGAGGTTTCTAGGAACACAATGCGCCCTCGCCAGTCAGGCGCAAGGGCCCGCACACCGTTCAGCCGCGCCATCACCGACAGGCACCCGCCAAAGAGCCGACCCTGCCCTTCGCCCCGGCGTAGCCACTGCCAACCAGGCGCCTGGCTTACGACTTGGACGTCCTGCGAATCTCGGTCGCGGAAAAAGGCCGGTGCATAAGGAGCGTAGATAGACGAGCGTGGGATTTTCCCCAGCGGTTCTGGGTCAGTAATAGCGGCGAGAAGACAGCGGACGCAAAACGCAAGGGGTGACAATTCGTCGTCCAATGAGTCCGCTGTGCCTAGTTCCGGGATAGCGCTAGGCCCGTAAAAGGTACGTAGGCCCGTACACCCGTACAGAAACCAGTGCAAGCCAGTTATATCCGAAGAGCCGACCACAATCTTCGGATTGGCACGGATGCCAGCGCATAACTCCTGGTCCGCTATTAGGGAAGGTAAAAGCTCGGTGAAAGTTTCCCCGCCGATGGTGCAGATAACGGCGGAGAGAGAAGGGTCCAGGAAAACTGTGCGGATCTCGCCACAGCGATTCGCAATTGAGGATTGGATGCCTGTATCCGGCGTAAAAAAGACACGGACTTTATAGCCAAGCCTGGATAGCACTGCTACTGCGCGCGATATAGCAGGGGACAACTTCTCATTAAGTCTTGCTGATGGCGAGATAAAAGCAATGGTTTGCCCTGGTTTCAACGCTGGTGGAGTTACTGGAGACATCATTTTCAGGTGTTTGGAGAAGTGAAAGATAATTAGGAAGACAAAGAAAAGTGTGTGGGCACGAGGTTGATGGGGCAGTCTGCAAGTTATATATTTGCAGCAACCCTCTTATAGCCGAGTCCCGCGTCCTGTACCTCGCTAGCGTTATTGATACTTCTGCTTATCTTTTGTAGACCTGTCATTGGTAAACTTGAGAGCTCCGCGTCCTAGCTGATCTGTAGAGGATTTAAAGTCGCGAGGCGCTCAGTTGTTTGTTATAACGAATATTTGATAATAAAAAATGTTTTTGGACTCGCCCGTTATGACCCCAGTAGAATATTATTCCGGATTGAATAGCATACTGAATAATTGTCTTCTTATTACCAGACATAATATACATTTCTAACTTTGAAAATGACCCATCAACTGCGTAGTTCAGCATATACGGATATTCCACTTCCCTTACGGCTATACTGGATAAGTACCAGTCTAAGCCAGATCCCCTCTTTAAGTACGAGCACTTAACGTCATCTTGCCCAAAATTACAGGCCTATTGTGCAGAATGGTAATACATTTATAGACCAATATGGTCAGGCATGGTGCGATTGAACCTCGTACGCTCCCATTCCTCGTCAAAACTCATTATCCACTCTACCACTCGCCGCTCCTTAGACCACTTGGCAATTGCATCGAAATTCCCGCACATCTGGGTTATATAAATATCAGGATACATATAGTACTGCCTCTCATTCGAATAAGGGGCAAACTTTCGAGGCGTAACGTCGCTGGTGCATATTACAGATTAACGTAGAGTATCAATATAATAATCTATTATAATTGGTTAATTCAGAATTACGTATTTCCTCCCTTTAGACCGATTCACGGGTTTTAAGAAAGATATGGTTGCTTAAAATTTATATACCAACATACAGTACGTTGCGGGTATCATAATTCAGCCTACCGTCAATCCACTCGGCCTAGTCAGGGTAGACATCCATATAAACCCATTAGCGAATGAGATTAAGATAGTGCAGGTTATGGAATACCTGAAGCTATACGAGGTAGAGATCTGGGGCTTTAGGGGCAGCTCGGGTCTCGTTTAGAAGATATGAAGCCTCGTACTCTGAGATAATGCTAATTAGTCCGGCTAAGTTATGCAGACAATGTGCGGGCTGTCAGTATTGAATTTGCACAGGCGCCAGTGATACTATAAGCTTTGCATACGCACCATCATACAGATCCTCCCATATCTTGTCCACTTTCTCAGTGTCATTGCCGATATAGGGACTTCTATTATCGAAGTATAGCGTACTCGTAAGCATTTTATAAGACATAAGATGCTAAGCCGGGGCTGTAAGCAGAGCTCTATTAATAGTACGAAATTTGATTTAGCTCCAAGTGGTCAACTTACACCAAATAGTCCGGACTATAGTCCTCGTCGTCCATATATATCCTATAGCAGCATATAGAGCGATAAATTGTAGGATAATTGTAGTAAATAAGAGCCTTTGTTTCGAATTGCATTCATTATACTCTCGTTTAATGAAGACTTCGGTATCTCTAAGAAGCCCTGCAGAGGAACTCTTATCTCGAGACGTGCGAAGGGACTTGAGACTGTCTTCCTCGTCGTAATACTTTATAACTGCAGATCTAGTTGCGCAAGAAGGCGGACAAGCAGATTGATAAGGAGACGAGGAAATAAAGAGAGAACGAGGACGACCTAAAATGGATAAAGGAGAGAGAGGGAGCGCTGGCACTCCGTTAGATACTCGACCCTCGGCAGTATGCTTACCCCTCCTCCTCCCTTACAGCTGCGGATATATCTAATACGTATTAGTAGCATTCGAGGTAACAGCTTACTTCGTATCCATGCTGCTTCCCCACTCCCTTTCTATCGTCTCATCTGGTTGTCACACCGCCGCATAAATATAGAATTTAGTCTCGAAACTTTTGCTAGAAGTTCATATCCACCTTTAATTATAGTCTTAATACCGATAGCAATATACTGATATCGGGATTACATCGATATAGTAAGCTAAGCTCTAATACGCAAGCTTTGCATACTCTACGACCAATATAACGAGTAATTTATACTAGGAATACAGTACAATCGGAGTGCGGAAAGTAGTGACTAACATAGTAGTAGAGCGGTTCCTTGGTCATGCGACGAAAATAGATAAAGAGACCCCGTTCCCCCAAGATATCTCAGAATAGTTTATCAGCACTCTGCAACTCTTTATCATAATCTTACGATTAACTTAACTGTCTTATAAAGAAATTATTCTCATTTACACCACCTTAAGTCCAAGATGCGTTCCTTTATCGTTATTGCCTTCGTAGCTCTCTTCGGCGCTGTTATAGCCGCTCCCGTTTCTAAGGGTAAGTAAATCAGACTCGAGGGATATCAGATAATTTTTGGTTATTCATTGCTGCTATAACCTTTTAAATTAATACTTAATATCAGACGATGCCGTCAAGGCTAAGCTTCAGGCATTAGCCGCGGAGAACCCTAAGTTGTCTGCCTCGGTTGAGAATATTCTCTTATACGAGTACGCTACTAAGTAAACGGTAACCACTTCGTATACTCAGAGCTTCCAATTCTATTTGGAATACGACAAATCATTTTCGATCGAGGGATTGATAGGGTAGGGCTTGGCGTTGGAGAGGCGACGACGTATTATAGAATCGATGGGCAAACGCTCCCGAGTATACTTCGGAAGCTCAAGTAGTCATACGCTTAAATTGAACTACTACCCTACCACTGGACTATGCTGTGCAATATTCATCTAGCAGATCGGGCGAACTGGTTGTTTTTTCTTTTGTTTTTCCTTTTTTTTTTAGCGTAGTATCGACTCCAATTAGCTGTATGTCCACATACTTTTGGATCCCGTCCCATAACTAAGACATATCCAACCACTATTCAACGCGCAATTAGTAATTACTAATAAAAGATCATATTTATTTTTTCATCTTCAGTATTTTCACCATGCTTCCACTTATCGTAAGGCTCGGTCCGTAACTTGTAAGCGTATGCAGCCGCTCTCGCGCCGAGATAGTACGCCATCTGACGTAATCGAACATTATATGCTTAAGGACGGATATATTAGTAGGAAAAGTCGAAGATCAGTACCCATTGGATTCCTTTCCCTTCTTTGAAGTTGCCATATATTCATTGAATACACCCTTTATTTGGGTGGAGTCAGAGGCAGCCGAGCGCGGTATTGGTGATTAGATATTGCATTACGCTAGTACGCAGACCCAAATACTACTATATTTATATAGTTGGCTATAGGACTTAATCCTGATTAAAAGAGGACTTACAGGAAGAAACGTTTAATGCCGGATTGCCGGCTTTCGATTTCAAGGCCCGGATATAAACCCTTAAGGGTAACTATCTCGAGAAGTATATAGGCCAAGTCACCCCTGCCAAATAACTATAGGTCAAGATAGAGTCCTATAAACAGATGGAGTCGATCACTAGCTTGACATCTTGAGATTAGATATAGACACCAATTCATTCATATGCATACCGCCAATTCTACATCAGGAAAGCAACAGGCTCCGCAGTATATCGCCGTCTCTAAGCTCGCGAATAGGAATCGCCGACTTCTCGGATTGCAGAACTGCCTTAGTAATATAGCGAGGGTTTTTATATTAGTGCACTACCTCGCCGTTCACCAAGCCGTTTAATTCTCCGCTATCCAATTTCCTCACTCGGGGAGCCTCTACCGTATCATCGGCGGCGCAGAGGACAGCCTACGCATACGTCCGTTTTAGGAGCTTATTAGCCTCTCTTCAACCAGGCGCAAAAGATATGGTGATAGTAATAATTAAGTATTGCAACTAAGGCGCCAGGGGGCTTACCTACGCAAGATAATCAAGGCAATACTCTATATAATTCTGCGTGGGTTTATCTATTAGCCTCGGCTCGTCCCTGGCCTTATATTTGTGCTCATATTCGACCGTAAAAGCACTACCTGCCAGACTTGCGCGGAGCATATCTATACAATGTAATTGATGGTATATAGAGATTCCATAAAAATTAGATCTGCCGCTAGGCTCGACAACGTATAAGAACCCTCCGTTCGGGGTAAGGTGGTTTTCCTCGATAAGCGTCATCCCTTCGTCCAGCCCGGGCTCGACAGCGAAGAATCTTCGCGGCATCTCCTGGACCGCTTGGTATTACTGGGCGCCGATATAAGAGGAAGGTCTAATAAGTTCCAAGGCCTTGGATATATCTTATGTCCAGAATATGAATATGGACAGAGATAACAGAAACAGTGCAAAGGCAACCAGGTATCCACACCTATAAGAGGTTGGCTGGAATTTGTTCGCTTTCGCCATAATAAATGAGAAGGTGTCGAAGGCCAAGATTATAGTGAAAACAAAACGACCACCGGGAGAGTCTGTAGTATTCAGAAGGCGAAAGGTGTGTGTAATGATCCTTGCCTGTATCCCTGATACTGGAAGTCTCTGTGAATTGTATGTTAGCAGATGAAAGAGGTATTACCTTCAGTTCACGTGCTGAACAATATCAAGTACGTTTGCTGTCCGTATCGATTATCGATGCAATAGATTAAGAGGGATTACCCCATCTATTCTTAAAGAGATTTACTTATCTTAAGAACGATGCTTAGATTTACAACTAAAGACTATAAGGAAACTATCTAAATTAAAGCGCTGAACTCCTATCCTTATATCCTTCCGTTATTCCTATAAGTTGATCTATAGGTATCTACTGGATTATCTAGAGCGATAGGAGCGACGGATTACTTAGATTAACTGGATTATTTTGGTGATCTAGACTGCTTAGTTACGTAGGTGATCCAACCTTAACCCTGGGTTTCTAGCTCGTATCTTTCCTTATATAAGAGATCCCGTCGGTCCGTTAAGGTTCCGAGCTTATACTATATTGTGTTAGCCTATTCCTGCGACCTATATAAGGCTGGGTTATAATATTATCTCCCTCCTAGGGTCTTTATCCTTAAAGACTATTTCTTATTTCCCGTAAGTTATCCTGCCTAATATTCTGACTTTAGGTTATACCTTCCTAATTCGTTATAAGTTTAAGAATCGAGAAATCCCGATCTAAGAAGTCTAAATAACGTAATCGCCTTTTTATTACTGTTGAAACTTTTGGTTTTAACGTTATACCTTATTCGCTTTGTTCCTCTAAGGGGTAGTTATGCCGGATAATAGATAGTGTTTCTCGTTATTCGGCTTGCGTTAAGTGTAGTAAGCGATACGATAGGAATAGTATCCCGATAAGTGCTTATAAGTTATTTTACTGGCCCTGTAATTATTTTGTTATTGATTAACGTTCTTTAGTGTTTTATATTCTTTCCGAGGAGAAGAGACTTCGGGCCTAAGAATCTAATACTTGTAAGGCTCTTTGTAAGGCTTATCGTAAAGCGGAAGAGGCCCTAGCTCGTCTTAAACGCTTACGCCTATAGCGAGAGTCTTTAATAAAGCGGGGTATAAAAATAGTAAATACGGGGTTAGAGACTCTAGATACGCTGGATGAGTAGGAATAGGCTAATATAGCTATTAATACCTTAGTAGCCGAGGAATCCGCTACTGCTATCGAATCGTAATCTCTAGGAGCGTTTAGAGTTATAGATTTTAGTGCTTATCTTAAGAGTCTCGATCTTTCGGCTTCTAAATATGCTTATAGTTTGGGGAATACCCCTATTGGTTCGTCTAGGTCTTGAATTCCGGCCTGTTGCTAAGGTGCGTATCCACCTATCTTTGCGAGTTGTTTGCGTACTAACTTTCGTATTTAGTAATAAGTTCGGGGTAAATATTCTTTAGAGGTTCCTATAAGTTTTCCTGATTATCGTATCCTTTCTATTTAATAAGATACTATTTCCCTTGTCCTCGTTTTCTTAAGTCGAGTATTCGTTTAACTTCGTATTAGTCTTACTCTGCTTTGATTATCTTATCGTATACTAATTCTGCGTTTGCTGGTGCGGGTTCGAGTTTTAAGATATGGAAGTTGTTGTATAGTCGTGTATATGGTAGGGCTAATTCGTAGTTGACTGGTAATATTTGTCGTAAAATTTTATAGGGTCCTAGTTTCTTATAGTCGAGTTTATCGCTAGGCCGCTGGGTTTTAATATTTTTGCAAATAAGGTAGACTTTATCTCCCTTCTATAGGATTAGTCCCTTAATCCTCTTCTTATTTACCTATACTATTATTAACTTTCTGATATTTTCGAGTATTTTCTTTATCTTTTCTCGAATTTCTCTAAGTCTATCTGCTTTTTATATTGCCGTTTTAGCGCTTACGCCTGGGATTAGTTCGTAGTATACTATCGGGTTATATCCGTATACTAGGAAGAATAGTAATTATTCCGTAGTACTTATATCTACGCTATTATATACGAATTACGCTATTAGTAACCATTTAACCCAATTATCTTATTAGTAGTTGATATAATATCTAAGGTATTATTCTATAATTTGGTTTATTCTTTCTGTTTATCCGTCTATCTGCGGGTGAAATGTAGTGGATATTCGTTATATAGATCCGAGAAGTTTAGTAAGTGATAACCAAAATTTTAATGCGAATTTCCGATCTCTATCGGAGATAATTTCTTAAGGTGTTCCGTAGTTTGCGATGATATTCCTGGTGAATATATACGCGAGTTCTTCTGCAGTGCTACTTTCTCTATATAGTAGGAAATATACGTACTTGCTCAGTCTGCAAACCACTACTAGGATACTATCGTATTATACCTTAGTTAAGGGTTCTCGTAAGATTAGTA
>KZ678807.1:0-10558 GCA_003019895.1 Coniella lustricola
ACCAGCACCGTGTACTCCAAGTCTAGGGTAACTGCCCTCGTGCAAGCGAACTTGCACCATGCACCTTCTCCCATACACATACCAGGCAAACCCGCACTTGCTCACTCCCAGACCACATAGGTCTAGGGTAAGTGGACAAATGCAAACCATCTTTGGCCTGACGGGCAAGACTCAACACATCCTTCTAGTCAGAACTCAACCAAGTTCTTCTATCTGGATATAACCAGGCCTGCACGCCGGGCCAGCGAAGAGCCAACACGAGCATACTTACCCTGGACGGCCCAAGGCACATATACACAAAGGCAAACAGGATAAGACAAAAGTGCACTTACCCTAGACAGAATATTAGGAGGTACTCGCTGAAATTATTATATATGACTCAGAATTGCCATCAGAATTGATGTTAAAATTTATGCCGGAATAATCTTCAGAATTGCCATAAAGCAAGTCCTGCCGCATGCAATTTACCAAAGGGTAGCGGATGTACTCGTCGAAGGGCACCGTAGTACTTCTTCTTAAAGTAAAGAGCAAGCGAGACAACCGCATTGTTCCTCGCTCAACTTGTGTTATGATGTTCAAATCCAAGGAAGGAATCAACCAGGAAGACTAGAATGAAAACTCCTGGAATGCCACAAGACTGTGCCCAAAATAGCATACCTTGGTTGCTGTCCATTCTCACGGTGCGTTACTCCAGGGTCGTGCTCAGTTCTGTCTCTGCTATGGCCGCCGCCGCGGCCGTTTCTCTCTCTTCTACTCCTCCCATCATCATGGATAAAGACGAAGAAAACGATGCCCCGCCCGTGATACGAAGCAAGACCACTAGCGAGCTGACGGACGTGTCTCGCGAGGTGGCGCAGGCAACATGTGCCCGCCTCATTGCAGGATACCAAGATCCGCGGTCTGGGACCGGCTATCCAGCCGCCACAACCAACCAGGCGGGCTGCACTTTGGTGCAAAAGAAGCCGAACAGAGCCGTACATAGTACTCGATTCCCTTTCCTTGCGTGTTATGATTGATCATGTTGATGTTGTGCTGTGCAGGAAAATGGGTATGTTCAGATTGCGCCAATTGCGCCGAGGACAGGTGTCCGTGCCAGAAACGGGCAGGCTAAACAAAAGCCTGCACCCCAGAATGCGCACCGCCTTGCCATTGTCGCCCATAAGAGGTGAGGAATCCATAAATGCCAATTGAATAGCAATAGTACTAACATGTCCTT
This sequence comes from Coniella lustricola, assembly GCA_003019895.1. Taxonomy (NCBI): domain Eukaryota; kingdom Fungi; phylum Ascomycota; class Sordariomycetes; order Diaporthales; family Schizoparmaceae; genus Coniella; species Coniella lustricola. The sequence continues at coordinate 1,217 of KZ678807.1, forward strand.
GCCGCGACCAAGAAGTAGAGAGAATGTTGGCTGGCGAGCAGGCGTCACACCTCTGCCATAACCCGACCTGCATCAACCCTGACCACCTTGTGGTGGAGACGAAGGCGCAGAACGAGGCTCGCAAAGCGTGCATGAAGCTTTGTAGTATTGTTCATTTGATATATGTGAATGAATCTTCGGGATTACACCAGACTATCACTATCAATCCCAATGGGGAATGCAGTTGCACACCGAGATGTATTCTTATGGTGGAGAGTCGTATTATTGACAAACTTCAATCGGTTTGGCCGATAGTCGGCCGCCGGAAGACCATTTGAGCCTTCACTTGTGAATTCAAATATCAATTCACATGACAGGGTCGTCCCACAAAGAGGGTGACGATAATACTGAAAGCCATGAAAAAAGTGACTTTAACAGAAGAGCTAACAGCAGATAAGAGAACATTCCAATCGCCAGCCATCGAAGCATTCAATTCAATATTATGGACAAGGCACCAAGATTACGAAACCATATGCCATTTATTACCTTTGCAGTGGCTGCTGGCTCTGCACCGCGATTAGTCTTCTTCGCAGACCTTCAAGATACACTATATCGGCGCTACGGAAGGCATCATGCTGCTGAGCCAGGTCGAGAATCGCTCTGATATACGCGACACCGGTGGACAAGTCAATGGCTTGGTTCGGCAGGTGCTCGCCACGCGCGTCGCGGCCAGCGCGGCGAGCAGCGCTCGAACCTTCAGAAACTTGCGCAGTCCCTTCCCATTGCATAGTGTCGTCTTCGAGCGGGTCAAGGGATTCATCGGGCACTTCTGGTAGTTGGGGTCCATCGTTCTCTCCTTCTGGCAGCAAGAAGTCTTGGAGGTTGTTCATGGCGGGGACGAATTGTGTGGCCTGGGAATACAACTCCTGAAGGCCGTCATTATCGGGGGCGCACTCGAGCTTGGGAAGGATAAGCTGGATGCAACTGGCCGCGTTGGCCGAAGGGGCTGCCGAAGGGATCTTGAAGATGGCCGCCAGCTGATGATGGGTCAGGCCGCTGAGCAGAGTCGATTTCAGCCAGCAATCTCTGATTGTCGTGCTTTGAAGGTCCATAAACCAGGCCTGAAACAGCCACCACACGGCGTGGCGGAGAGACAGCTGCTTGAAGGGGTCGTTGCCAATGCGGAACTCTGTGCACAGCCACTGGAGGTAATGCTGCCGATATAGTCGCTTGACCGTGACAATGATGCCCATATCAATGGGCTGGAACAAGGGTGCGACGGTTGTAGGGAGGAATTCGACACTAATGTTGTCGGGAGGAGGAGATTCACGGAGTCCGTTTTGATGCGCAGGTAAATTCTGCATAATGAGAAGGACTCTCTTGCCAGGCTTCTTCTCCTGAATGTGTTCGTAGAAGGAGTGGAGCCAGAGTCTGACTTCATTGCCGGCAAACCACGACGTCTGGTTGGAGTGCCAGACAGTGCGGTGTGTCTCGAGATTGAAATCGCGCAAGGCTGCCGGGGTGGGATTGGTGCCGATCAGCCACAGAGGCAGTCTGTCTGTGCCGGTGATGTTTGTGCAAAGGCTGACGCGGAAATGGCCAGCTCTTGCTCGTGTGGCACCAACGCGCGGGACAGAGGGGGCCAGGCGGCGCCAGTGCAGACCGGTATGGTCAAAGTTGTAGACTTCGTCGGCAGTGAGGGTGGAGATGGTGTCGCGCAGCTTTTGCAGCTTTTCAAGGTCCTGTTGCAGAGTGACGTTGTGGGCAGCAGTCTGGGCGACCTGGTGGATGCGATGCTGCATGTTGTTGGATTCGCCACGGGGCGCCTTGCGAGAGATCTTCCACCGCTTCTGGAACTTCTCGCACCACTTTTTGCCAAAGACGGGCCGCTGGGTCTCGGGCGTAATCTCCTCGTTGTTCCTGGCCTCGGGCAGCGTCTCCCACAGCTCGAGAGCCTTGCGCATGAGGGCATCGTGAGAGACTGGCTTGGTGTCGGTGACCATGGACTGTTGCCAGTCAAAGAGCAGCTTCTCGAGGGCGGGCCATTGCGCCTGGCCAATGCGCTTGTTTTCGAGGCCGGGATCCGAGTCGATGTCCAGAGACTCGAGCAATTTGTTGGACAGGATCTTGGAGAGGGTCGACTGCTGCAGTTCCACGCCGAACTCTTGAGCAATCCAGCGGAGGGTGGCCCGTTGAGGAGGGCGAGGGTCCTGGCTGGTGACCCAATCTCGGATGCGGAGCTTCTGGGCAATAGTCAGGTCCGACTTTGCGCGGCCCATGGTCGATATATGTATCAGGAGGAGAGGAACAAGAGTATCAAACGTCGTGATCAGAATGATGCTTGCGAATGCAGAGAATAGCATAAAACCTGGTGGGCCGGGCGAGTTGGGGGAAACAGAGAGAGTTGCAAAGTCGGGGGGTGGAGCACGAGTTGTGGGAGAAAAGCGGGGAAATGGAAGCTGGGCATACACGCGTATCCTGCAAATTGCATATCATATATCATATTCGTGATATATGCAATCCCGCTGCGCCTTGCCAGGGTCTGCGAGCAGATGTCATCCCTGCTATCGATAATCGAGCGGCAAGGTACTTTGGTACTTGTGAGCGTGGACTTTGAAGCCGTCACGATTGCAATAGCTACGAACCAAAACAAACGGCCAAGCTGAGTAAGGCGGCAGCAGCCGTGGGCAAGGCCAGCCGAATGGCTGTCTGCGAGATATGGAAGGTCCAAAACACGCACCGTGTTTTTGGTTCTCACCGACAAGACAGGAAGGTTTTCCCTTACGTCATGAAACAGGCACGTGGCACGACTTCTGGCCACGAGCTGCCTTGTTTGCGGCCTGCCAGCCAATCAAGGCTGCAGCCAATGACGGCCTGGGCTCCACTCAGCCTCACTTAGTCAGCGGCGTGGCTGTCGTGCAGCCCCGTCTCGAGTGCTACGACCTGCAAGCTCAATCAATATCTTGACGACTGAGTTGCTCTGTCGTGACCTTTGGCACTCTTCACCTCTCACTTGAGCCTCTCACACTTGCGCCTCTGCACCTCTCCTCCATGCACTAGCCATCCAGTGCTCTCTGTCTCTCACCTGTCTAGTTGGCTTTGGGCGCGTAGTATAGCGAGGCTGCGCTTCACCAGGAAATGAGTACAAGTCACTTGGACGGCACGAACTGAGACTTGGAACCAGACACGGCCATTCCTGCCAGCCCGTCTACGAAAAAAGATCTACATCCACCAGTCGCTTCACGCGTGCGTGGGCACCCTCGCCATGGCATCGTATCAGGACGGCCCGTCGACCTCGCAGCAGGCTCTGCTGGAGCAGCTCAACGGCGCCTCGCCCGACCAGCGCGAAGACGAGAACCAGCACATGGCCGCTGTCATAGCCGACCACTTACCCTCCGGCTACACGGCTGCCTTTGACGGACACGCCAATGCACAGGCCGTCGTCGATGACGAGGCGGAGAACACAAACGGCCATGGCCATGGCCGCGAGATGGACCCCCATCAGCGTCCCGACGATGTGTTGGGCAGCTCCTCTCTTAGACTGCAGGGCGGCGACATTCACCGCGACCTGTTCAAAATCCCCGTCAAGGCCAATCTCCAGCGCGCCATGACCTTTTCCCACCCAGACCGCACCTCGACGCCCGACCTGCTGCACGCAGATGACGATGTCATGACAGCCGCCGACATCAACCGGCCTCAAGGATTTCGGCGCCACCATGTGCTGCAGCAACAGCGCCGCCGCTCGGGGTTCACCGGCGGCGCCAATATTCCCGTAACGCGCAATTTCGTCGAGTTTCTGGACCTCTACGGCTCCTTTGCTGGTGAAGACCTGGCCGATTCCGACATTGAGGACGACTCCTTCTCCACCGAAGACGAGCAGGAAGCAGAAGAAGCCAGCGAAAGCAGTGCGCTGCTCCAACCCCAGCGTCGACGCCCCTTGAACCGCCGGCGCTCCTCGCGCGCCATGCGCCAAGGCACTGCCAGCACGCCCAAGACCTTCTTCACGCTGCTCAAGGCCTTCATCGGCACGGGCATCATGTTCCTGCCCAAGGCCTTCAACAACGGCGGCATCCTCTTCTCCTCGCTCTGTCTCATCTCCATCGCCGCCGTGTCCATGTGGGCCTTCCACCTGCTGCTCAAGTGCCGCACCGCGTACGGCGGCTCCTACGGCGACATTGGCCAGGCCATTGCAGGCGACAAGATGCGCGTCATCATCCTGGCCAGCATCACCCTCTCGCAGCTCGGCTTCGTCTGCACCGGTCTCGTCTTTGTCGCCGACAACTGGGGCTCCTTCCTCACGGCCGTCACCAACGACGCCAACCCGCTCGGCACCAAGTCCCTCATTGCCGTGCAAGCCGCGCTGCTCATCCCGCTCAGCTTCATCCGCGACATCTCCAAGCTGGGCTTCGCCGCCACCCTCGCCGACATCTTCATCCTCATTGGGCTCATCTACATCTGGGACTATGACATTTCCGCCCTCGCCACCCATGGCATCGCGCCCTCGGTGCGCCTCTTCAACCCGGCCGCCTACACGCTCACCATCGGCGCCTCCATCTTCACCTTTGAAGGCATCGGGCTCATCATCCCGATCCACGCCTCGATGCGCAACCCGCACCATTTCGAGCCCCTCCTCGGCGGCGTCATGCTCCTCATCACCGCCATCTTCACCTCGGTCGGCGCCCTGTGCTACGCCACCTTTGGCTCCGCCACCCAAATCGAAGTCATCAACAACTTCCCCCAGGCCTCGCGCCTCGTCAACGCCGTGCAGTTCATGTACGCGCTCGCCGTGCTGATCGGCAACCCGGTGCAGCTGTTCCCCGCCATGCGCATCCTCGAAGCGCGCATCTTCGGCCACCGCAGCGGGAAAAAGGACCTCCTCACAAAGTGGAAGAAGAACGCGTTTCGCACCGCGCTTGTCTTTGTCTGCTGCGCCATTAGTATCGGCGGCAGCACGAACCTGGACCGCTTTGTCGCGCTTATTGGGAGTGTCGCGTGTGTTCCGCTGGTCTATGTGTATCCGCCGTTTTTGCACTACAAGGCTGTTGCTGTCACCAAGAGGGAGAAGATGCTGGATGCGGTCATGATTGTGGTTGGCGTGGTGGGCATGGTGTATACGAGTGCGATTACGATTGTGGACAGCTTCATGTGAGTGCTTGTGATGGTGGTGGTCGGCTGTTCATTTGGCAAACAAGAAAAGGAGAAGCGAACGGTGTCGAGACAGACCACGAGAGAGAAAAGGAACCAAAAAAAACCGGTCAAGAGTAGAAAAAAAAACAAAAAACGGCGAGAGGTGCAATTGCATGGGCTATTCATACATACTTTACAACGCATTACATTTACACTTACACTTACATACACGGCAGCGAATGCAGCACAGCGGATTCAATACAGGATGGAGGTGGACTGGTAAAAACCGATAGCATTCATTGGATCACGGAAGAAGGAAAAAAAAAAATAGGGCTAAAAAGGAATGAAGAAGTATTTATTGCTTTGGCATTGTTGGTTCAGATGTATTATGGCTTTTCGTCTTAGCATGAGCAAAATGAAATCTCGAGCGAGCAACGCACATCATCATCCATCTCACCATAAATTGCGACTTTGCACAAACCCTGCAAGCCTTCACAGAGCTCTGGTACAACTTAGTAGCCTTGATAATTCTTGTTATTTTCTTTTTATTCACAGGTATTGATTGATACAAGTTCCGATGGCCTCCACACCGACGCCAACCCGATATACAATATCTAGAGTCTCTTGACCACAACATCGCTCCCAGATGTCTCTCAACACCCCTTTCCTCATTCTCACGTGGTAATCAACCACTCAATCCACACCTCACGTCGGCTGGGTCGAACTCTCGGCACTTCCATTGCCCTCTTCCCGCCCAATCCAATCAGCCATCACCCGCACGGCCTCGCCATACTCCACCCCCATGCTTTCAGGCGGGCTGTACAGCAGCCCATTAGGCTTATCCCACGCGTGTCTCGCGCCTTCCACTTCCCTGACGCCCACTTGCTTGCCTCTCTTGACCAGCCTCTCGTGAAATCTCCTTCCCTCAGCAAGCAACATGTCATGCTCACACAGACACAACTGCACAGGCGGGAGACGATCGATGAGGTCATCGGGCATGAGACCTGGCGAGAGCAGCGGGTTTTGGAGTTGAGCCTTGACTTCATCGTAGGGGTAGAGGTAGGACGCGTCAAAGAGATCAGTCAGGGTGCGGCTGAGGGTGAGGTCGGGCCGGGCACAGGTGAGGCGCTTGGAAGGCCGAGATTGGGTCCAGTCGAGGAGCGGGTAGTAGAGCATCAGGCCGGCCGGGTGGGGAACGCTGGGATCTCTTGGAATCTCTTCTTTTTGTTGTATTCTTGGTTGGTTTGCGTCACCGCTGCTCTCGTCTTTGGTTTCTTTTGACGAGGAAGAGGACTCGATCCCTGCGTCCAGAGCCGAGGAAGACGAAGAAGAAGACGACGACGTCTGTTGGGCTGCTTCACGGGCGAGGTGTGCCTCGGCTTTGATATCGTAGCCCCATCTCTTGTGATCAGCGAGCAACACCCAACTAGACAAGGCGAGGGTTCCGCCAGCGGAGAAGCCAGAGAGTATAATCTTGTCGGGATCGATCCAAAACTCGTCGGCTCGGCGCCAGATCTGCAGTATAGCATCTGCACAGTCTTCGGTGGGTGTTGGAAAAGGGTAGCTGGGTGCCAGTCGATAGTCAATCGAGAAGACAACGGCGCCCAAGGCCTGCATGACGGCCATGACCCATCGTCCGTCATCGGTGCCCTGGCCTAGCACGAAGCCGCCGCCATGGAAGTTGATGACGGCGGGACGGCGAGAGCGTGGATCGGCTTGCGGAGTGAGGAGGTTGGGAATCTTATCCATGGGGTTGGTGTCGAGGTTGGAGGCCGAGGCGGAGGCAGGAACCGAAGGCGTAAAGGCGACCGAGGAGGAGGAAGCAGACTTTGTTCGTAGCAGCTTGCTTGACTTGGAGGACTTGATGGATAAGCGCGAGGAAGCACGCGACAGGACCGAGGGTTTGGACTTGAGCGAAGCCGTGTCTGTGTCGTCGTCGGTGGCGACAGTCGAGGCCGTCGTTGTGCGCGACAACGAGGGCTTCAAGCCAGCTTCTTCTTGTTCTTGTTCTGGGTGTTCGCTGATGGTATGCTTCTTCCTCTCCCTTCTTTCCTTCTTTTCCCGCCTTTTGCGCCGCTTCTCCTCCTTGTGAGCAGCCTTCTCTTCCTTCTTCAAGCTCTTGATGCTCTCCTTGCTGTTTGCGCGCGAGCCCATGCCCGGGCGGTCGGGAAACCAGATGTAGGCGCGGATCTTGTCCTTGCCGCTGTACTTTTTGGAGAGGGTCGAGGGCAGATAGATGGTCTTGTGGGGCGAAGGCACGGCGGGCGAGGCCATGTTGCCCATGCCAAAGGCAATGGAGGCGCCGGTACGGTAGGCATAGGCGCGGGCTTCGAGGCCCATGCGGGACGAGGACTCGCGCGGGTTGGTGTAGACGTCGGTCGAGGGCTGGGAGGCTGCGTTGCAGGCCTCCTCGACGGGGTCGGGCTTGGGGCCCAGCGACTCGACGGCGAGCTCAGACATGGTTGGTCTCTTTGGGTCTCTGTCGGTCGAGCGAGCGAGGAGAGAGAGAGATAGTGTGTGTGTGTATGCTTACGCGGCGTGAGGGTTGTTGCTTGGGCGCTGGGAAATTGGCTTTCAGGAACGAGGCGAAGAGATCGAGGCAGAGGACGTGCAATTTCGAAACAGCTCGACGGAACAAGGACAGGAACGACAATGGACAACAAGACAAGGACTACCACAGCAATAACGACAGACAGTACGGGCTAGCAGATCAAGCAAGCATGGAGAGAACAGGAGGAGCAGAGGCGCAAGCCAAGCAGCGGCTGTGCTTTGTATCACCAGCTGGGGGTGTGTGGGGGTAGAGGGGAGGAAATGGATGATGACCTGGAGGGACGGGCAAGGGAATCACTTGGCAGCCCAGGCCAGCCAAGACGGTGCCAGTGCCAGTTGCCAGTGCCAGTGCCCGTGGCCGTGGCCGTGGCAGTGTTGCGCTAGAACCCTGATGGAACCCTGACAGAACCCTGACCAGACGCAAAAGAGTGATGACAGGCTGGGCTGGCGATGGGGTGGGTTGGGACGGCGTGCTCGTGCGCGTGCTCCTGCCCTTTGCAACCCCTGATCGACGCTCGTGGGCTGCCGCGGCTGCCATCTGGCACCAGCGTCCTGAGCCCGAATTGCTGGGGTTCTGCTGGAGGCGGAGGAGGAGCAGGAGCAGGAGCAGGTGGAGGAGGAGGAGGAGAAGGAGGAGGAGGTGGTGGTGGTGTTTGCAGTCAGTATTTCCTTGCTGAACGCACCCAAGTGGACCCAAACCCTGGGCCTGGGGTGCACGACTGTGTGATGTCATTTGGGGTCTCGGCCCTCTCACCCCTGCCGTCCCGGGCGGACTTGCTCAACAGGGGCCATGCCAGCCCACGTCATCGGCGGGGACTGTCGCTGGCGGGGCTCGGGACGAAGCGAGCAGTCAGCCGGGAATGCCAATGACGTAGTGGCCATCAGGGCCCGATGGCTTCTCTGGAGGGGCAGCGGAAACAGGTGGAAACAGGGTGCTGTGAAAAGCTGGACAGTGAGATATGCACAGCTGCTGTGAACAGATTGTCCAATCTGCCACGCGAGTCACCAGCATTCAGCATTCTGTAAGCGCGTACGTCACGAGGGCTGTTTCCGATGCAAAATTCAAAAGCCTTCTGTCAGGCAAACCTTATTGGCGCCCAGCCATTGCTGCAAAAGTGACACTAGCACGACGGCGCGCGACGGGGCGAAAAGAGCGAGAACTGCATGGTGGCTCGGGATTTATTTTTAGCGCCAGATACCGCCTGGGCCCGCGCGCTACTCTCTCTCTCTCTCTCTCCCCCTTTCCCTCTTTCTCTCTTTCTCTCTTTTTGGCAAGCAGCGTTTCCCTGCAGGAACCAAGGCAACAGCGCCAGCTTTTCCGTTTCTGGCTTCAGTTGTGGTTGCAACTCTCCTGGGTGCTGCAGGGCAGGTGCCAGGCCCATGCTGAGTAATCTCCGCAGCTGGAGATTGGCCCTCACGCAGGAAAACAATCTGAACGGGGGCAGGACCAAAGCCTCCGCCCTGGGTAGCGGGATTCTGCATCGACGATGGCCGTTGGCCAATCTCCGATCGTGCTGCCAATACCCGTGTACCCGTGTACCCGTGTACCTGTGTACCCGTGTACCTGTGTATCTGCGTACCTGTGTACCTGTGTGCTTCGTGCCTGGTTTTTTCGTCCCTCTCTCTCACCACGACTTCTAACCAGAACTTTCTGGCTCTGACTCTCTTTTTTTTTTTTTTCGCTGG
>KZ678808.1:0-10493 GCA_003019895.1 Coniella lustricola
TGCTGTGTGCGCCGTCTGTTCTGGACAGGAGCCGTGGTAGGTCTTGCTGGCGAGTAGCTACTGTCAACATCATAAGACCAGCAGCGCCCACAGCTTCTTTCCTTTCACGCGACAACCCGAGCCTCTGCGCTGCCCTCGGCCAATTTTCCCTCCTACACACTCCGCAATCCACGACATATTGCCCGACAGGCGAGCGGACAGCCTTGCATGTGCCTCGGCGCTCAGAAGAGACGGTCAAGTCGGATGCTGGCGCTGGCACCAGGACCAGCGGCAACACCGCAACATCACCAACCTTGCCACCACTGCTGCGACTGCTATTACCGAACGCTGACCTTCGCGACTAAGGCTGACGCTGACGCTTCTGTTTCTGGAGTTGAACACTCATGATCCTGCTTCTCTCCTTCTACCTGTTCTCAACTGCTGCCATCTCACTCTTCCTCAACGTCAGGAACCTTTTCCGATCCACATCCACAATGGGCCTCCCCAGCGAGCTCAAGTACACCCAGTACACTCATAATCTCGAGACACATTATCTGCCGGCAATACGGGCGCTCATCTCCAAGGACCTGAGCGAGCCTTACAGCATCTATGTCTACCGTTACTTCTTGTACCAGTGGGGTCATCTGTGCTACATGGTAAAGACCTCATGTTCTCCTCTCCCATTGTACACTGCGCGTCGACTGACAAGAGCATAGGCCCTTAACCCTGCGGACTCATCTCTGGTCGGCGTCATCATTTGCAAGCTGGAAACCCACTCGTCTCATTCCCCACCTACGCGCCGGGGCTACATAGCTATGTTAGCCGTTTCGTCGACCTTTCGCGGCCAAGGTGTGGCCACTGCGCTGGTCAAAAAGGCCATCGATGCCATGGCCGAGCGCAATGCCGATGAGGTGGTGCTGGAAACGGAGGAAACCAATGTCCCGGCAATGCGTCTATACGAGAGGCTCGGCTTTTTGCGTTCCAAGAAGTTACACAGGTACTACCTTAACGGCAACAGTGCGTACCGGCTGGTACTGCTTCTCAAGAGCGTCGATCCGGACTCAGCAACTGATTTTGCGCTGGACGAATCAGAAAGACACGCATAGTGAAAGGGACAATCTGACAGCGTTCAGATGGAAGGACTGACTGCACAACAGACATGGCAGTGGAGTGGCTACGCGGCCGAATTCGGCACCCAAAACTGTGGGAATAGGGATCTTCAATGGCCCGCCATATCGAATGCGCCCCAATATAAATGCTGGACGGAGTACATACAGAGCTACGAACCAGATCATGACTGGCTCACATGTCCCAAACGGTTCCTGGTGTGAGCAGGAACTTGCTTACTTGTACACTACTGGCTTAAAGAACGGCCCCTGGTATGGTGCGACTGAGGTCGCGGGCGCTGCGGGCCTTTGTGGGGGAAGAATAGTGCATATAGCCGCTGCGCTCGCTAGTAATATCCGATATCCTGTGCAGCCAAGGAGGAAAAGCGCCCGAAGGAAGGCATGATGTTGACTGTTTGTCAAATAAGGCAGGTCGGTCATTGACTTCGAGGGCAGTGCCATGGCCCTGCCGCATATAGCACGTGGCGTTCCGGTGTATTGACTGCACTAGCATCTTTGGCGACGGGCACTAGAAATAACGCAGCAAAGCACAAGGGGTTGAATGGTATCTTTGGTTCCGACAGCTGCAAGATTTGATGGTGGTTTATTGCTATTTCATGTACGAAATACACTTGTACTTGAATACATGTTTTGCTTTCCGTCAGCAGATGACGTCTTGCCGCGTGGGCTGATCAAGAGCTGCATCGAGTCAATAAATGTGCCCCGCGGCACGGAAATTCGAGCTGGCAAAAGCCTGACATCAAAACACACACAACCATGTGCCAGTAGAATCATATCGGGATACGGCCACGTTGACGCTGTAACAGACTTTAGAAATTTGGATCTTGACTGTCGCATGACAGCTTTGGGGTATCGGGCGGGCAATCTAATAGTCTTGTACCGTAGTACCTGCTCGAGAACTTGCGCACCTACACTTCACTAGGTTCTGTAACAATCGACAGTTCCATTGAACCAACCCCCAAGACCCCCAGAAGAAACAACCCCCACACTGGAGCGAGTCCTTACCGAGGCGCTAAGTCAATGCAACTGTTCTCCATCAAATTGACGGTCTTCGTTCAATTTCACCCCCCTCCACCAACTTTGTTGCCCGGCCTCCCACCAACTGCCAGCGACACGTCTGGTCAACGAGGCATGCTCCGCCCATTCTCTCCTGCACTCTCACTGCCACTGATACTCAGCACAACAGCCCGAATTGTCGATGGCAGCTCTTCCAATTCTGATCTCCGACATAGATCGTACGTAATGAGCAGTGCGACCAGCGACGGACTGCAGCCGCCTTCAAGATGACCGATACGGATGCGACCGTGCTAAATGAGGAGCAATTCTGGGACGGTCAGTCGAAATATTCAATGTTCCTCCAACTGTACTTCTCAAGCCTCTGTCACAGAATACTCCATCTGACGCGCGTTCTTCACTTCCAGAACTGCAAACTATCCTATCTGCACCATGCGACTCTTACGAGATCATTGACGACTCCCTGCGGTCCTGGCTGCACCTTGTCTCTACCTGCCGCGATAACTTCCTCGATAGCGAAGACGACGTCGCAAACTGCTCTCAGCTCCTTCTCGACAGCCAGATCTACGGGGCCAATAAAGAATATGTTCGCATACAGATTATATACAGTCTGCTACAGGAAGACGACTCCTCCTCGCTCAACGTTATTGCCAACTTCCTGCTCTTGGATGGTCGCACGGATGAGGCAACATTCAAGCAGATGATAGACGAGGGGTGCTTTGCCAAACTCGTGGAGTTGATCAATGAGCGCAGAGACGACGACAGGAGATTACACCGGTTGCTATTAGAGCTGATGTACGAGATGGCGCGGATCGAGCGACTGCGTGTGGATGATCTGCTGTGCGTGGACGACAGCTTCATCATATATATGTTTCAGCTGATTGAAGGGCTATCGGACGACGTCAACGACCCTTACCACTATCCCATTATACGCGTACTACTGGTTCTGAATGAGCAATACATGGTCGCTTCCACTATGGCAGCTGTGGATAGCGAGGGGCTTGTAGTGCCTCTGACCAACCGGGTCATCAAGGTCCTCTCGCTGCATGGGCCCAGGTACCGCACATTTGGCGAGAACATAATACTTCTGTTGAACAGAGAGACCGAGACGTCGCTGCAGCTGCTCATCCTTAAGCTGCTCTACCTTCTCTTTACCACTAAGGCCACATACGAGTACTTTTACACCAATGACTTGCGCGTGCTTCTCGACGTCATTATCCGTAACCTCCTGGATCTCCCAGACGAATCAATGGCTCTGCGCCACACCTACCTCCGTGTCCTCTATCCTCTCTTGGCACATACTCAGCTTAGCCAACCACCGCATTACAAACGACAAGAGATCCTCAAGGTTCTCCAGATCCTCGGCGGCGAAGGCAACCTTCATTTTGCTCCGGCAGATGAGACGACCATCCGGCTCGTTGATCGCGTGTCAAAGGTCCAGTGGCTTCATGAAAGCGGCGAGAGCCAGATAGCCAAGAAGTTACTCGGCATCAGCCTCTCTCACTCACAGACAGGCAGCACTGCCTCTGTGGTAGATGTCGCAGCCGTTATGGAAAAGCCCGGTGTTAAGACGCCAAGTCGAAGCAGAACAGGAGGTGCTGCCGCTGCCGTTGCAAAGACCGAGGAGCTCCAGGGAACACTTTTGATGCCGGTGTCAACACACGAATCGGAAACGATGTCAGAGACTGGATCGCAGGCTGACAACGTCAACGGCCCTGATACACCGAAAAAGAAGATTCTGCCGGTCGTACCCAAACACAGGCATGGCAAGCCTACCACTGCGACACCCGTGGCCACAACTATGCTGCAGGCGGGCAACGGCAGTGCGCCACTACCAGCAATACCGGCAGTTGATGGCCCTGGCTTAGCTGTACCAACCAAACGACTACCGCCCAAGACGCCGCCTCCACGGAGAACGAGGGCGCTTAAAATCGAGACTGTTACGGAGAGCGTGCCACCGCCCGTCTTGCCCGGCTCTGCTGCTGCAGCCTCTTCCCAATCAGCTTCATGAAAGTATTCGCTTTTATGACTGCTTCGTGTTTGAAGACTTGTGTTGACAATGGAAGAGGTAGAGAAAGAATGGAGAAGAAGAGGTGTCATTGGGCTGTTTTATAATGAAATACCTTCGTCGACTGCCTGGTGCATTACCACTAGGGTCTAGCATAGACCTTTGCATTTCTGGCGGAAAATGGTGTATGCTGGTTTTACGAATACCCTAGCTGCCTTTGTTGGTCCTTTCTTGCCTCAGCATGGCATATGGAGTTGGGCGTTCAGTGTCTCATTGTCTAGGTATTTATGTATGAGCTGTCTTGTTCTCTGTATTGATATAATTACTGACCGAGTGCTAATGGGCGCTAATGGGTAGAGAAAAGAGCAAGATTGCAAGTCGACCAACGCCTTGAGACATTTCATCCTGGCGACATGTAATGATCAGAGAAAAGAGTCACATAAAGATAGCTCTGGTATATTCGAAGAGCTACAGGCCCAAAATCAGTATTTTGCCCAAGCCAGTATGGGCAGGGTTAATTCATATTTTTGTAATAATATCACAGCATTCAATGTTGTTCTGCTGCCACTCACTCCAGCGAATATTGATTCCATTGGAAATGAGCAGATTATTACTACTGGAGAAATTGCATTAAAACGGAAAACCAGTTTTGACTAGGAAACTTTTGCTATTGACCTTTCAGACCCCCCATACGTATCTAGATATATCAATAAGTTGGCTCAGGAGCCACTCGGGACATATTCAGGAACAGGCTCAGATGCTTTTCTCAAACTATGAGTAACGCTATCCGTGCAGGTTACGATTATGTTGTTTCTCTGCATTCTCCGACAACACTACCTAAAAAATAGGCATGTATCAAACTAAAATCAAGCAAAGCGCACCCATATCGAGGCTAGTCGATCCTCGTCAATACGCCCGCAATCAAACGCTTGTGCAGATGGTTACGAAACGGCCCACTTTGCACAAACACATGGCCAAAGCTACTTGTTCAGTCCTGTTGTCTTGCGCGGTTTCTTCCTTTGCAATGAGAATTGTCTATCTGCGGAATGAAATAAGGCTGTGAGAGCCCAAAGCAGCTGATACGTACCTATGTGCCCTCAATATATGATTGTTCCCGGGGATTAACCGTATGGCGCGAAGGAAGATACGTGACGTCATCGATATCCACTCCTCTAAGGCGTGACGATCTTGCCCTTGTGCAAGGACCCTCGAAAACATGGACTCCCCCTCAATCTTTTAGTGATCTTTCTGAAATGCGAATATGAAAGGATGCTGGGCTTGAGTGAATTGGGGGACTAGGAAATGATGGGCGCGTGTACCAAGGGCTCAATAGAGGATGTACTGCCTGTTGCATGTCGTTGATCATCAAATTTGAATGTCATCCAATTTCTATGTCGAGATGATCTCTTGACACCGCAGCCCAATGGCCGTTATAGTGATGGTAGTGAGGGTGTTATGGATGCCAATCGCCCTCCTTCTTGACCGAACCTTGGCATTAGAATTTCTGTTCCTTGTCAGATTCAAGTTTTTGATAGTTGCATTTCAATGACGCCAAGTTCCTACTTCATCTCATAATTCAGGCAATACCTTCCTGTCTCTTTTTCATATCTCTCAGACAAGTGCAAGTAATACCTCCACGGTGTCTAGAATTTATTGGTTATTGGTGAAATTTCTTGGTCTTAGTCCCGAACATGCTGGCGTCTTAGAATTCAGCTTGAAATTACACTGATCAGCACAAACTCCCCAGCCTGCAGCGATATCCCTTCCAGCCCCGCACCCAGGCACCTCAAACATCGGCGAACTATCTTCAGCAAGATTGGCAGTAGTTGGCAGTCAAGCCATCATCACCTTCGACCTTGAGGCCGGGCTTGGCTAGGACGAGCGAGACGGGCTGAAAGGGCGGCTCACACCAACCAAACTGCCAAACGACGTCAACGACCAATTCCGCGCGCGCACGCCTCCGCCTGGCAGAGAGAAACGGGAAAAGCCTCTCTTTTTTAGTCTGTATCTTTTATCTTGTTAGGACAAATTCGGTGCAATTCCAAATGGTTGCCAAGGCCTCTGCTGCGCCGCCCAATGGAGCCCAAGGGCACCAACCGCAATCACAATCGCAACCACTGTCGTCTAGCCTCGGGACTACTGCTGTCAGTGCCAGCGCCCCCTACCGCGACTACGCTCTAGCCCAAAGGCCAAGCCACGCCGCCAGCTGGGACCCGTCTGCGTCATCGTCTTTACCCCAACACAGCCCGCGCCCCCAGCAGCACCAGCAGCACGATTTGTACGCCCAGACTTCTTCTTTCTCGTCCTACTCTCCTCACCACCTCCACCAACTTCCCTCCGCCCTGCCTGAACAGACACAGCAGCACAATCACGATCACGACAACGAGCACATCGACTGCGACCACAATCACAGCCAGGGCAACACTCATCCAGAGTCCAACGGCTTCTTTCCCGATCCGTCACATCCCACAAGCCCGTCGCACAACGCCGCTGCACACTGGGACAACGGCACTACCACCAACCACCACGACCATCAACTCGACCTGCCCGTTGCATCGGTGCCACACCAGCAACAGCGCCTGCCTCCCCCGAAGGGCCGGTTCACCGAGGAGTGGGACGCTAGCCAGCGCGGAAGTTCCATCATCCACGGTCCTAATTCACAGCATATAGCCAACAACATGAGCAGCATACAGCGCTCCAACTCCTTTTCTGGCTCGACCAGGTCGGGTGCCGGTGGTGCTGGTGGTGACGGATCCTTTATGGACGGTTCCCACAGTATCCAGGTCTCGAGGAGCAACACGCTGAAGAAGAAGTCGTCGCTGCGTCGTGGCGGCAGCTTGAAGAAATCCAACAGTCGCAGGAGTATGAAAGCCGGTAGCGTGCGTAGCCTGGCGCTGCAGTCGACCAACGACGAAGATGAGATGCACAGCGCCTTCTACTGCCCAGTGCCGACTACTGGCAATCCAACAGAGGCTCTTGCTGATCGCTTTCAGGGTAAGTATGCAGATGTTTATCACTCTTGGGGAATGCAAGCAGACTAATTCCTGTAACATCAACAGCCTGGCGAAAAGTGTTGAAGGATATCATTACATACTTCAAAGAGGTTCAGGTGCGTCGTTTTCTTTTCTTCTGCTTTGGTTGCAAAAGACGTGGGATCGTCACTGACATTCAAGCAGACTTTCTACGAGCAGCGATCAAAGGCCCTCTTGAAACTCGCCAACGTACTGAACAACGTTCACATGCCGCCAGGCTTTTTGCCGTCTGGAGGTCTTGACGATGCGGTTCAGGTCTTGCGAAACTACAACTCGCAGGCGATTCTCGAGGCCAACAAGGCGCGAGAAATTGAAGAGGATGTGATTCTTGCCCTGACAGGGCTGAGGAGTGACCTTCAACTAAAGATCAAGGAAATAAAGACTTTATCGGGAGATTTCAAGAACTCGGTCGAAAAGGAGATGGATGTCACAAAGAAGGCTGTCCGAATTCTGCAAGAGACTCTCGGTAAGAGCGATCTCGACTCAGCCCTGACGACAGGAAAGGAGGATCCGTATCTTCTTCGCCTTGCAGTGGACCGTCAACTAGAGAGACAGTTGGACGAAGAAAACTACTTGCATCAGGTAAGCTTGTCAAAGTCACAAGAGAACCCCAGTGGGTTTATGCTAACATTATCAAAGGCGTACCTCAACCTCGAGAATTCGGGCCGCGAACTCGAATCGATTGTTGTGGGTGAGATCCAAAAATCGTACAATGCTTTGGCCGGTATCATGAAGCGGGAAGCAGAAGCAGCAATGTACGCAATCGATGAGCTGCGCGTTGGACCCATCGCGATGCCCAAGGACCATGAGTGGGCAAACTTTGTCAGAAAGGACGACCAGTTTGTGGACCCAGCGATTCCTATCAGATCATCGCAGTACATTCACTACCCAGGCAAGGATCATTTTGCGTGCCAGGAAATTAGAGCTGGTCTTTTGGAGAGAAAGACCAAGTATCTCAAGAGCTATACAGCTGGATGGTAAGTCTGAAGAATGATGATAAACAGGTGCGAGGAAACAACTAACAGTCCTCCTTCAGGTATGTCCTCTCTCCAACTCACTTGCACGAGTTCAAGTCGGCCGACAAGACACAATCACCTGTCATGTCACTCTACCTTCCAGATCAAAAGTTAGGTTCGCACTCTCAAGAAACAGGTAGCTCGCCAAAGTTCATCCTTAAGGGCCGTCAGACTGGAGGCGTCCACAGAGGGCACTCTTGGGTCTTCCGTGCCGAAAGCCACGACACCATGATGGCCTGGTACGAGGACATCAAGGCCCTGACGGAGAAGACGCCCCAGGAAAGGAACGACTTTGTCCGTGGCCACTCTAGAAGCTTCAGTCGGACATCATCGCACCGATCCGTCAGCTCAGATGGCGTCGTGGATGAAGACGACGATGAGCCCTACTCGGCTCACACCTCCTCGGCAGCCCCAGGTTCTAATACCGGACCAGCTTACCAGCAAGACGTGCCCAGACGCCCCTCTCCAGGCGGACGATTTCCATCAGATATCGAAGTCAATGCACAGCGCGGCTTACAGGTTCCCCTGTCGCCATCTAGTCTAAAGGCCAATAGTTATAAGGACGGCAACCAGAACTCGTATGCTGGAAGCGACAGTGATGCTATTGCAGCTGCGGGCGCTCTTCCCGGCAGTGCCTTTGAACAGTACTATTCTTCGGCCACGGTGGGTCAAGATCCACAGCAGGGTTATGCTCAAACCCAGCAACCTCAAGCTATCTATCCACGCAATCAACCAACGCAGCCTGAGCCACCCATGGCCTCGTATGTGAACCACCCTGCTACGATTATCGCAGCTAGGGCAGCGCAGAATAACGCGGAGAGTGGCGAGTACTCTAGCCAGCCAACAGCCGATGACTATCAAAATGCCAATGGTATTCAGGGAAATTCTACCGAGGCAGTAGGTTCGATTGCAGTCGCAGAGGGCGTGAAACCAACGCAAAGTGCTCAGGACCCATATGCTACAAAGCAGAGGGACTTTGAGCCCATTACAGGTGTAGGAAATGTCGACAGCGCGTCAACCGGCCAGGCGGCGGCTTCCTATTTTAGCCAGGCTCCTCGCACAGCGCCTGTGACAGTCTCCTATGCCAACGGCGGCGCATCTTCTCTGCCCATCCGGCCCACTGTTGGTGACAGGGGACAAAGCGAAGCCACGACGATGAGCACCGAGGCGCCAACACTCAGCAGCGAAGCCGCTACAATCTCCCATCTGCATATCCCAGGAGAATATCCCAAGGCCACACCTTTGAGATTTTGAAAGGGCAGCATAAGGCAGATATTGGCCACCAACGAATTCGAAGAAAAAAAATCGTGACGCAGTAAAAGGATGGAGCTTTGAAATTCTCTTCGATTGGATGTGACGGTGGTTAGAATGACCTTTTCTCCCAGGGGCGGATTTTACTTATTTCTTCCCATTTTCTTGACGATACCCGGAGATACACACGGTTTCTTTTACTTGGATGGCATGCGTTCCATGGGGCGAGTTTAAAGATGGGGCTTTGGTTTATTAGTCACTCGCTTTTTCATGTTGTGTGCTTGTTTTGTTGTCTTGGTACATGTGAGGCTGGATAGAAGGTTGCTGTCGTCGTTGATCAGATTCCAGAAGAATGGAGTGGAGACGGGTGCCGATTCGTTCGTATGACTGGTACTGCGCTTTTTGAGTGAAATTATGAGATATCGCTACCATCAATGTTACAAAATTATCGGATTTGTGTGTTTTGTTTTTGATTTCATCAGATGATGAATGGGCGAAAGACGTGATGATTTTTCATGTGGGTTTATAGATTATCGAAGTGAAGGTACTGATTTCTCCCAGCGCCGAGCGCTCGAAGAAAAGATAATCTAAGTAATGACGGAGTCTGGCTTGGGTTATCGTATTTGAACGAAAAGAATATATCGTGAGGAGGATTGAAAAGGGGCACATCATCGAAAGCATTGGATATACTGAATAGGTTTCGACTCGGATTCTCTCCCCGTCCTTCCATATTAATCTGGATAGTAAGTACACACAAGTCAAATAGCAATAAAAGCAAGAAAAACTACTAGAGGAAAAGAAGGTAGCTAAAAGAGGAAATTGCTGTTGGTCTTGACAAATGAGGGTGTATTTACCCAGTCGAGGTAAATTAAGTATTTTGGGGGAAAAGAGAATTATAAGGAGAAGGAGAAGGGAGGAAAGGCCGAAAAAAAAAGAGTACATCAAAGAGAATAATGAAAACAAGAATCGAAAGATAGAGGCAGAAGAAAAAAACGGCAAGAAGTCAAAGAGCCCGGATTTGAACATAAGCGCTTTACAGGACCTTTCCAACTCAAGTACTCCAAAA
>KZ678809.1:0-10310 GCA_003019895.1 Coniella lustricola
TGATGGCCTGTTGATCAGCCGATGGGAGCTTTTCCAGTTCCTGTAGGTGAATGTGATGGTTAATGACTGACAAACCATGACGAGAACCAAAAGAAGAGGAGGAAAAAAAAAAAAAGGAAAGCAAAGCAAAAACGAAGAACAACGAAAGGCTGTGCCATTCAAGATTGCAGCCGTAATTGCAGGTGGATGAGGCCCTAGCCAGGACAAGCCGTGAGGAATGCAGACGGTTTCAGAGCAACGCCTCGTTCTGCAGGAGGCGGCTGCTGCTGCTGCTTGCATATGGGCTGGCAGGGCAACTGGCAAAGTGCATGTGCTATGCCACTCAACCCCCTTGCTGAGGTGCCGCCAGTGCAATATCAAGAGCTGTCGCAGCTCCCCCGTTGCCTTTCTGCGTTGCTGCTTTCCCTTTGCAGGCCCCCAACTTTTCCCCTCTCAGTGCTTGCCGCTCTCGCACGACAACGCTGCAGTGACACGATACGGATAAGCAGCTCGACACCCTCTTGTCGAGCGTCTCTCCGGGGGCTCCAAGCCCTGTGCAGCCCAGCAAACAGCGTGCGACCCGCCAGGGTAACCTGCTCTTGACACGAGACGATCGACGTCAGCCGACAGGCACCACCTGCACTTGCTGCTTGCAACTTTTACAACCTCTTGACAAAACTCTAATCCACGACTCATCGGCCAACAACGCCTTGTAATCTAATCAGCCAAACAGAATCAAAAATCTCGTCGCCTTGCCCAGCCACCAGCCCAGCCGACGACTCATTGCTTTCTCTCGCTCGCTCGCTCTCATATCCTTGGCCAGCCTCGACCAGCCCATCTCAGCATCGCCCTAGACAATACAAAGTCCTCGCCCCGCCCACGCCAGCCCAGCCCAGCCGGCACTGCGCCCACTAATTTAGCAGCCCTTTGCTTCCTCGACTTCTTTGACAGCCTCCAGCCAACCAACGGCCTTGCCGCGCACAGCTGCTGGCTTGTTCTCCAGGCCCAGCAAGCCGCTTCCGACCGATTCTCGATCCGCGGGCGCTCCAAGCACGAGAATCTCTGCACAAGAGAGGCGAGCCTGGTTCTTGTTAGCGTCAGCCTACGTCAACGCCCGACTCTCGACCCGTCGCCCTCCGTCCTTGTCCTCGTCCTCGTCCTCGTCAGTCGCGTCGTGGAAGACTTGTTCTAGTCGAAGCTTAATTATTTCTTTTGCCATCCAACCCGACTCGTCCTGCCGACCTCGTCTGCCCACCCCACCCGCCCTCAGCAGCCCATCCACCAGCTCCCTCGCTGTGTCAAGTTGGCGGCCAGTGTCCAACCTGCAGCTACTATACAAAACGCGAACGCTGCCCCTGGCCTATTTTCCATCCCCACGCAACCAGATAGTCCTTGGAACCCGCTCCCATACGCGCACGCAACCCAATCCAGTCCCGCGCAACGCAACGCAACCGCATCCAAAATCCGCAGCCAAGCAGCGCTGTGTCGTGCTGCGCCGCACTCTTGCCATCGATCCTTTGCTGGCATTGTCACTTCTGCTGCTACCGTTCTGGGCCTCGCCTCGGGAGCCAAGCAACCACCACGATCGCACTAGCACCAACGTCAAAGTTTTGACCCAAGTCAAGTCAATTCCCACCAGCCCAGTGGCGTTGCGGGGGAACCGCCCAGTTCTTCGCTTATCCTCCGTGGCCCCGACAGCGCCCATTCAACCGTGCGAGTGCGACCTGTGTGCGAACCTGTGTGCGAACTTGGCAACCCTCAATTCTGCAGCCAGTGGTCCAGTTACAACGGCCCATGCTTGCGCTGCTCTGTTCTGCTTCGCCAGCTTGGGGTCCCTAACACAAGCGCCAGTCAAGGGGCTGAGAGGATTATTTTCGCTACGCCGCCAACTCTTCCTCGCTTCCTGGTCTCCTGCTTGCCTTTCTTTCCTACCGCTTCCTTTCTCCCCATTCTTTTCCACTTTTGATTGTGTTGATGGCCTGCTGCGGAACCTGAGTCAAAACGGACACGATCCGCAACCATGCAGCGCTTTTCTGCCCTCTGGGCAGCGTGGGAGAAGCCACGAAGAGGCTCAGCATCCACCACAGGCTCAGTGCCAGCAACACCAGCAGCACCGCCAACAACACCGACAGCAACAACCAATTCCCGCCCCACCTCTACCGTGGCCCGACGCCATGTTCGCGAGGACTATTGGCCCACCAGTCTCGACAAGGAGACTGAAAAGGGTGCTCGCATTCTACACTCATTTTGCAGTAAGTGCCTTTTTCCATGAGCAAGAATGCCGCAAATGTTCATCGTGGCCAATTGGCTTGTGTGCAATTTGTTTGCAAGTGCTCAAGAGACATGGGACCGCTAACGCGTCTTACAGCCGAGGGTTATATAAATCAAACGGATGAGGTCCCCGGCACACCACGCTCTTCCCTGTCATTAGTCCAGGCCAGGAAAAAGATACCGCCAAGGATAGTCCAGCACGCTGTCGGCCTTGCGATCTTCTCATGTATGAGGTCTGGACTGTGGAAGAGTGGCAGTGGTGGCAGCGGCATTCTCATTGCTCGCAAGTCGGATGGCAGCTGGAGTCCACCTTCGGGCCTGCTCCTCCACACAGCCGCGCTCGGCTTCGTCATTGGAGTCGACGTTTACGACTGTGTCCTGGTTATCAATTCGATGGAACAATTGGAGAAATTCTACCAATCGAGCATGATCCTTGGCGGCGACGTCGAACTATCTGTTGGGCCGGTCATGGCAACCGGTCACATTGAGCAGGAGCCTACAAGTCCAACATATACGAATCGCGACATGTTCACATACGTCAAGGCCAGGGGCGAGCACCGCGCTGTCAGCATTGATGGATCCATTGTCACCGAACGCATGACCGAAAATCAGAGATTTTACGGACGCGACGTATCGATCCATGACATTCTTGCAGGACATGTCCCGCACAAGGAGCTTGCGGACTTGGAAATGCTCTACGAGGTCATTAAGGCCGCAGAAGGAAGGGTCGACTTTAATGCTCCAATACTGGAGAAGCTTGCGTTACAGCCAGCTCCAGGCGACGCGATTATAGAAAACCCGAGGGCAACGCTCATGCCCATGTCACCGAGCATACCCTTATTTGGCGTCCCCGATTGCGAAGATCCAGATCCATTTGGCGTCAAAGCACTAGAAATGGCTGGGCTTGAAATTAGGGAGGCAGGCAGCAGACTGCGGCCTGCAAGCAGTCATTTCGAGTTTAACCCAAGCCCGACCAGCCCGTTTTTTGGCCAGTTCAACCACCGCCAGAGCACCGAGACCTTCATCACCCAGAGTAACAGAGCTAGTTACATGTCCAACAGGTCGAACAAGACAAGTCTCAGCCGTATGACGGACGCCCATACACAAGTAACGGTCGATACCCGCGGAACCACGCCTACTTCCGACGACGGCCGCGACGCTGCCTTTGTTGACAGGTTGCCAGTGGTGCTGGAGCCTGTCGAAGTCGACTACACCAAAGTGGACGACAGCGCTATCAAGCGATGGAGCGAGCAGAACCGAACTGGCGCCGAATCGGACAACGTTGCCGCTGTCCAGAGCACAGACAAGGGTCTTGCGGCCGTCCCTCTCGATGAGCGGGACGAAGATGCCGACGACGAGGACGATGAATCTGACGGTGATGCTAGCGTGGGCTCCATGGACGAGGATGAGCTGGATGACGATGACGAAGAGGAGCCGGTCGTGTACGAAGTCTACGAGGCCAAAGCAATTCAGCCAGCCCGCACCGCCATCATGCCCTCCCAGGTCACTCAGATCACCCATGCCAAGGGAGCGCTTGTCAACATTCCAAAGCGCATTGCGCCGCCCGTGCCACTCAGAAGCCCTGCCAGATCCAGCAGAGATGACTTTGGCGAGGTTCCCGCTAGAAGCCCTCTGCGGGATTCGTACCAGTCCAGCAGATCCATGCGCTCTGGTTCGAGTGCTGAATTTGCAAATATGAACCAGGTCGTGGAGTCTGCGGAGCCTGAAGTCACAGCTCACGTTACACCGGCAAGCCCAGTGGAACACGAGATTGAGACACCTGCAGATGCCGAGAGCCACTCGTCTGAGGAGGCTCAGCATGATATGGCCATCCTCGATAGAGTCATTGAGAACCGCTTGAGCATGGATGACATGCCCAAAACACCTTCAACACTGCAAACCTCTGGGCCCACCTCGTCTGGGGATGAGAGAGAACCTCGGACTCCAAAGGCCGTCGACGATGACATTCATGTTGCGGAAGACGCATTTGCAGACAAGTTTGCCAGCGAAGAGGCTAGGAGAAGTCTTGTCGTTGAGTCCAACTAATCACAAAACCCATGGCGTACCAAGACACAAAAGGTGGACGGCGATTGGTGACTTTTATGTTGGTTTTTTTCTTTTTTTCTTGTCATTGTTAGGGATCTTCGGTTCGATTTGGGTGGGGGCTACCATTACGGTATTGGGTTTCATGCCGGCGTTGGTGTTTTCGCAGCGTTTGCAACGCCTGCTACAAGAGTCAAAGAAATGACTTTGTTGGACTTCTGATCCAAGAGGCTGGCGGTTGGGCCGTGGCTTATGTGTAATGTTTTATGTTTTTTGCATCGCTATAGGGCATTGACTCTATCCTTTTTGGTAGCCGGACATTATACCCCAAAGACATTTCTATTCTTGAAGAATCATCAAACAAAATCCATCGACCATTATGTGAATCTTCGATCAGATAGTTGAAAATGGTGTCAGATCTAATATCCGAAATAAATTGAATTCAATTGTGAATGTCAGACAAATGTGCTCGTGTGCTTAAATTCCTACCGCCAATCGATGCCAGGGTTCGGGTTAGCGCAAAACGTAGCCAGAAGCTCCCCCGGGTCAACTCCAAAATTCCCCGGCCAGTCAGTGAGTACACTACCAGGCAAGCGCGACGCGACGGAAAACGACAAGGTGAACAGAACAGCTCGAGCTTGGGAGTTGCGACACCCTCACCCTCGCCCTCGCCCTCAACACCACCACCACCACCATCACCGTCAATTTTCGAACTTGTACACAACCGCAGAACACCATGTCGTCCTCGACGAAATGGAGAGAGGAGCAAGTTCTTGTCATCTGCCCTGGTTCGTCCACCACAATGGCCCAGCTCGGCTGCAACGAGCTCACGCCGCCTTCGCAGCGCTTCCCGACGCGCATGTTCAAGGACGAGGAGACGGAACAGTGGCGGCCATACTATACGTATAAGCGCAAGAAGAGGACGACTACTGCTGCTGCTGCGACGGCGGCAGCGGCAGCGGCAACAATCGCTGGCGACGAGACGAATGGCGATGCGAAGAAGGAGGAGGAGGAGCAGGGAGAGGACGAGTATGAAACTATTGAGGACCCTGATTCCGATGAGGGCGCCGTCTACCCCATACAAGGTTCGTAGTCTACTGCGCTTTTTGTTTTTTTTTGTTTTTTCAATTTTTGCGATGCCAAACAGGCAGACAGACAGGTGCAATATTCAAAACAATTATTGCTAACACAATGCTCGCCCACAAACAGGTGGTCGCATCGTCCACATGGACGCCTTCCTCGCTTTTCTCGACCACGTCCACAGCATGCTCACCACAACCTACCACAACACCCCAATTGTCCTCATGGCATCGCCGCAGTGGACGCGTCCCCACTGCGAGGCCATTGCACGGTACATTTTCGAAAAGACGCGAACCCCTGCCCTGTGCCTGATCCACTCAGGCGTGGCGACGCAGTACGGCCTACGCTGGCCCAACATGACCGTCGTTGACATTGGCTTCGAGAAGGTTGATGTCACGTGCATACACGAGAACCGCGTCGTCAGCCACCGCGACGTGCGCGACGCGGCCGGTGAGGGTGCCATTTCTGGCGGCGAGGTCTTTACCCGGCGCTTGTGGGAGCTGCTACGCAGCCAGGAGGATGACTTTACGCACGAGATGGCGGAGCAGCTCAAGAAGAGCCAGATTTGTGAGGTGCTTCCTTATGCGGCAGATCAGCCGGACTTGATGGAGCTACCAACTGCGTCCGCCACGGGGCAGCCTGCTACTGGTGGTGTTGGTGGTGGTGTTGGTGGTGGTGCTGCTACTACGGCGACTACAGTTGCTTCGGCTCCCGCAGCTGCGCCTGTGCCTACACCGGCTGCAGCAGCCTCTGGCACAACCATTGGCGATGCGCCTGCGACGTTGGACGCAGAAGACGGCGAGGACAAGGCGGCTGACAATGATGGCGTTCTGGATATTGCCAATATTGTGACGAGTGGGCAGACCAAGGAATTTTTGGCCAAGAAGGAGAAGGAAAAGGCCGAAAAGGCCAAGGCGGGCAAAAAGGGCAAGGTTCCCGAGGTGGCAGATGCCAATAAGCCCACGAGATTGCCCAACTCGAAGCGCATGAAGAACACTTTCCATTACGAGGAGATCATCCAGGTTGAGCCGTCTGCACCTGCACCAAAGGCCAATGGTGCGCCGGCGGAGGCGGAGATTACCGAGGAGGAGAAGACGACGACAACGACAACAACGACGACGACGACGACGACCGAGGAGACTCAGCAACCTGCTGCCGAGCCTACTCCTACCCAGCCTGCTGCGGGAGACGAGCTAAAGCCCGACGCACAGGTTGCAGGAGAGGAGAAGCCAGGGGAGACGAAAAAGCCAGAGGAGAAGCCCGAAGAAAAGGAGAATGAGAAGGAGCAGCCACCGCCGGCCGAGTCGGAACCGCAGCAACAGCCCACCAACGACGCTCTGAAAATTGACAACTTTCTACCACCTCCAGACGCGACAGCAGCGCCAACAGCCCCAGCAGAACCACAGGCAAGGCGCGTCCGACGAGACATTGAAGTTGGCCTGGAACGGTTTACCTTTGCCGACCGCAAGGAAATCGACCGTATCGCTACAGCCATCTACGACGCCGTACAGAATATTGGCGACATGTACATGAGGCCAGCGTGTTGGGACAACCTTGTCTTTGTGGGCAACGGCAGCCGCATCCGCGGCCTCAAGGAAAATATTGTGCAGACTCTGACATCGCGATATCTGATCTCACCTAGCAGCGCCACCATGTTCACGTCAGAGTTGCCATCCAATATGGCCACGCCCACGGGTACCGGCAGCCAGACGCCGACAGGCAGCTTCTCAGGCCCGCCACACATCATGCCCATGGGCACCGGACCCTCCTCGGGCGTCAACCCACTCCTGCAGGCCGCCACGACCGCCTCACTGCAACAAGCCCAGCAGCAACAGCAGGGACCGCCGCAACATGCCGGTGTCATGACGCCCGGTGGAGTAGCGGGCTCCCAGTCGGGTGAGCCCCTGCCATCACACCACTTCCACAGCCAGACGCCGACGTCCATCAAGACTGCGCCGTCGCCCACGTACCTGGCCGAGTGGACCAAGCACGGCTTTGAGGAGGCCATGTTCTTGGGCTCGCTTGTTGCTGCGCGATTGGCCTTTTGCGTGCACAATATGGATGCCCATGGCCTGGAGGCGCAGCGGCTGATGAGTCTTAACAGAGTGGACTATAAGTGAGTACTTTTGTTTCTTCTTGCTTGTCGCCTTGAAACTTGCTTTTGATTTTGGTTTTTATTCTTGGCTGGAAAGCGAGACCGAGATACTGATCATCTTAATTTTCTGCAGTGAACTTGGTCCCAAGGGTGTTCGAACGCACTCCATGCTTGGTTAGGCAGGGTTGTGATTATGGTTGCAAATGCTTTGTTGCAACCACCGTGGAGTCGCTGCATCGATCTGAATGGCGACGGACGGACAGACGGCGTTTGATCAATGGATGTCCTTTAAGTAGGATTATACTGTGTAGAATGTTTATTCCCCTTTTTTTCCTCCCTTTTTTCCCCCGTGCTCTTCCTTAAAAGTGCGGGAAAGAGGCAGATAGGCAGGAGTTTTGGGTGTCGCGAGGCTCGGATTCGTGCGGACTGTGGGCAGATAGGGTGCTTCAGCTCTACCATATTACTTTACATTTATCTTATTGGTTTGACTATGGTCCGTCTTGATGTTGCCCGTATGTGAGATGTGGAGTAGGGAGATAGGAAGAAGGAAGAAGTACAAAGCACGCAAGTCAGAGATCGGTGGGCCTTGCTAGCACTGCCACTGGGCTCCAGAAGTCTCGCAGATATGCCATGGTCTCATTGACAAAAACACTCATTTGGGTGGTGATGGTTTGGATGCTCACCGAGTACATAGTCAACATACCAACGGCTAGGAGTATTTGTATTTAAGGGTTTTTTTTTGGTTTTTTTTGAGGGCTTTTTTTTCTTGTTGTGTTGTCAATGACCTTGGTAGTACCTACGTAGATATGTCAATAAATTGGTCAATCAAGCCCCGCCCTCGGCACACTTTGTGGAAAGAGGATGTGAGATGGCTAGCACCAGTCCTGGTGGGTCGGGTAGGTGGGTAAAGGTTGTAGCCCGACAGTTCGGTAAAGTGGATGCCAGAAGACTGGGATGCCAGGAAGCTCTGGAGAGCGAGCGAAGCACGGAGTCCCCACATACGGCAAGGTCAGGGTGGTTTAGGTTAGATTCATTCAGGTCCCCGAGCTTTGGTCTTTGGTGGAGTGTCGGGCATATTGGCAAGTTGGGATGTCGGGCATCGAAAGGCTGAAGATTGAAGAGTGGAATGTGTGAACGAGGGTGTTTGATGAGCCAAGATGTGGAGACGGAAGAAGAGGGTGATTTGTTCCACGGGGGTGGATGAGTTGAGAATGTATTCAGTGTCCGCACGTTCTAACAACGATATACGTGTGTTGTCTTTTGTGACGCGACACACTGGTGGGGACAGTCTTCCTGGTACGGACGTCTGGGTCTAGGACGGTTCACCATGGAAAGAGGACGAAGTGGGAAATGTGGAGCTGAGTGTGGTGTGAGTAGCGAAGTC
The DNA here is from genome assembly GCA_003019895.1 of Coniella lustricola. Classification (NCBI taxonomy): domain Eukaryota; kingdom Fungi; phylum Ascomycota; class Sordariomycetes; order Diaporthales; family Schizoparmaceae; genus Coniella; species Coniella lustricola. The sequence goes on from KZ678809.1 coordinate 8,853, forward strand.
TATAAAGAAGTCAATTAATGCTCACACTACCTGGGCCCCTCTAGTGTTTGTAGCGCCACATGTAGGTCGGTGGCTGAGTGGCTGAGTGGCGGATGAAGATGCTCTTGAAATACAATTCGCTTGAGCTCATTATGAGGGTTCGTTGAGAATTCAGGGATTATGAATTGGAAAGACCGACGCGTGGCGGCGTTGCTGCCACCACATTACCAAGCGGGGGCCTGGCTGTTGGTAGTCCTGCTGCGTAGGAAAGCAAGCAAGCAAGCTGGAACTAAAGAATGTATCCCTCGGTGAGGATATCCAGAGAACAGGTCATCCGTATCACGGCGAAATCAAGTCCGGCGAGTTGACATTGAAGTCCAAGTCTATGAACATTGTGATGGCGTCTGTGCTCTGAAAATGTCACCTGGCAAAGTAATATTCGAGTACGTCATTGTCAGTTCCTCCTCCGTCTTTGGCAGAAACAGCATTTTACTTGTGAAGTTGGGTCTCACTCACCATCTGCCGGGATCGTAATGCGATGTGGAATACTATAAATATCTCTCTACATAGGTCCGCAGCTAAGTCCTGGATTAGAATCATGTGTCGTTTGTCCTACCAACTGTTTCATGACAACGTCATCCTTCTCTCCTTCCTCCTGTTGGTCCCGGTGACAACTGAGTCCTGACTGATCGCGTGAATCAGAGCCCCGGCACAATGTCACTGCAGGCTCAAAGAAGGGGGAAAAAAAGGGGAGGAAAAAAAAAAGGCAGACGGGCGGTGAGTAACGGAGGAGAGAGGGTCTAAGGGGTGTGACTAAGTAGGAGGGAAGGTAAAAAGGGGACGATGTCCGATCCAAAGACACGGGACGAGGAAGAGAGAGAGAGAGAGAGTGGGTGTGTGAGAGGGAAAATGGCGGGCCTAACTAAGGCAAGGGATATGGATGTGCGATAGCTGGCCAGCTAGGTCGGGTTCAGCAAGTGAATAAGTACAGACAGGGCTTTGTTTGTGCTGGTGTTGGCGTGCAGTTTATGTTACGGGCTTCTTCTTCTCTGCGGTGTTGACACTTGCATAATTCTTGTGTGAGGATAGGTGGTGGTGTGTTCTGTGATGTGGTGTTGTGTTATGGTACGTGGCACATCCCGTACGGTATGTAATTAACAAAATGCAGACAGTCGCAGGACTGGACGAGTCTGTCACGACACAGTGACTTGGTTCCCCAGTACTCGCATTATTTTCTGTTCGAAATCCAAGAATGGGAAAGGATATAGACCGCGGTAGCACGCAAGGCAAGTTCTGATATTGAAAGTGCTAGAGGCGGAGTTCTGAGCGCGCCATCATGCGCTCGCTACATGTATGTTGTACGAGCGCCATTTCTGTTTTTAGGTACATACATCGCACTGCATGCCATACGTGATCTATGATCTACATGCATCCGTAGTGGTCGACTAGTTTCGTTCTTGTACGCTCTTTTTTTTTTTT
>KZ678810.1:0-10310 GCA_003019895.1 Coniella lustricola
AAAAAAAAAAAAAAAGATACTGGTCCCAACAGGCCGTTGGTTGGTTGGTCGGATGGACCTACCTGGGTAGCTTACCTCGCCGTATAATACCGCCGTGACATGGCAATTGTGTGCTTCTAGCAAGTCGCCCGCAAACGATTCGATGTTGCCAGCCTGTCTGGACCAGACTGGTCATCGTCAATGCGAACGATACAGGAAAAACCATGGCATTCAATTCAAGCACAAGCCAAGCGAGACACTCTCGATACAAAAAGGGCGCCAGGCGGTGCCGGCCACAAGCACCCGGCACGAGACTCGCGCCGTCCTTTGATTAATATTCCCAAAAGAGCGATTGGCTCCGCGTCAAGTCCCTCGAGGCAGTGCGCAACAACATGACAGAGAAGAGAAGAGGCGAGAGAGAGAGAGAGGAGTACAGCTCGGAACTAGAACGCAGGGCTGGCTGGCTGAATGCGAGTGTAGACTTGTGAGAAGGAACAGTGAGGGCATCGAGAGAAGCGCGAAGCGACAAAGAGGGAATCCAAGCACCGTCCTCTCCAAGCGTCGAGCCAAGGGCCACAGGCGAGACTGGCCAGACTGTTCAACAACACCTCGTCAGCAAAGATTGGACGACCCAGGCCACGAGCAGGAACAGGAATCCCTAGGTCCAACAAAAGACTGCAAAAAGAGGACGCCTTCTTGGTCGGTGGCTGCTGTCCGCACGCGACGGGGAAAAGGACGGGAAAGGGGGCGAGAACAGCGAGGCGAGGCAAGGCCAACGGCGCAGGGAATCCAGCAGAACCGCACGACAGCAGGACAACCGGTCGTGGAGAGAAAGAATCAAGATGGAAGACGGTCGAGCGGTCATGGCCAGCGCAAGGTGGGCAAGCCCTGGCTTTTAAAGCGGCCAGCAACACCTGCCAGTTTGCCCGTGGCCAGTGGCCAGGGAGGGGCCGCCTTGGGTGCCCTCTAGAGCCTTTGGGCCTTTTGGGGGGGGGCCTGTGGTGCACTAACGCTTCCAGGGCTCTGGCCACCGAGCGTCCAGGGACAGGGGACTCAGTGGATGGGCTGCTACGCGCGCGTGCCAACCTGCCAAGGCACGCAAGCCTCCAAGGCCTCTCGTCTACAAGGCTGCTAGGTACTTACAGTGCATCCGCGTCACCGCGACAGGGGCCCCCCCCGGTTCGTGGTGTGCTGTCGTGGGCTGTCAAAAGCCTGGCGCCTGGCCACTGGGCTTCCTCGGCAAGACCCCCCCCGAAATCTGCGAATGCCTTCTGTCGAGCCCTGACACAGCGTGCGAACTGGCCGAAACATGTTGGTTCTGCAACCGACTGCCTCTCGCACCATCGCGTCCTCCGCCACCAGGACTCGCAGCAACGCCTGCCTCGCCGCCACGCCCCACATATGACGAGAGGGACCTCTCCACCAGAGCGCCGGCGCAGTCGCATCCGCACATCGCACAGTACTTGCATCATAGTGCTCGCGCCCTTTCTGCCGCCCCAACCCGACACCTTTGCCGACCAGCAGCCCTCGGCCTGCGCGTTACGAACACACCAACGCAGCAAAATCCGCAGCAACAGAGACTCAGACTCGTAGCGCACAGACACGAGACACACCGCGGCTCGATCACCACCACAAAGATGCCAGGCCTGCCGGCCTCGGTCGACTTGGACGAGTGCATATCGCGCCTCTACAAGAAGGAGCTGCTCGCCGAGTCGGTCATCGAGGCCATCTGCGCCAAAACCAAGGAGCTGCTCATGCGCGAGAGCAATGTCGTCCACGTGCGCGCTCCCGTCACCGTCGTCGGCGACATCCACGGCCAGTTCTTTGACCTGCTCGAGATTTTCAGGATAGGCGGCCGCTGTCCTGATACCAACTATTTGTTTTTGGGTGCGCAGGACATGTCCAAGTTCCCCGACCAACGCGTGCATCGTGCAACCAGTGCTGACGACATGGCTCGACACACAAACAGGCGACTATGTAGATCGCGGCATGTTCAGCGTCGAAACGATTTCCCTTCTTGTCTGTTTGAAGTTACGATACCCCAACCGAGTCCATTTGATCCGCGGCAACCACGAGTCCCGCGGCGTCACGCAGTCCTATGGTTTCTACACCGAATGCTCGCGCAAATACGGCAACGCCAATGTCTGGCACTACTTTACCGACATGTTTGACTTTCTGACCCTCAGCGTCGTCATCAACAACCAGATCTTTTGTGTTCACGGAGGTGAGTCCTGCCTCGTCATGATCAAGCCACACGCCCTTGTCATAGTCATCGGCTAACCCTCCCATCTCTCTCTCTCTCTTTCTCGAAAAAGGCCTGTCCCCCTCCATCCACTCCATCGACCAAATCAAAATCATCGACCGCTTCCGCGAAATCCCCCACGAAGGCCCCATGGCCGACCTCGTCTGGTCCGACCCCGACCCCGAGCGCGACGAGTTCTCGCTCAGCCCGCGCGGCGCAGGCTACACCTTTGGCGCACAAGTCGTGCGCAAGTTCCTCGAGGTCAACAACATGAACCACATCCTGCGCGCCCACCAGCTGTGCCAGGAAGGCTTCCAGGTCCTCTACGACGACCGCCTCAGCACCGTCTGGAGCGCGCCCAACTACTGCTACCGCTGTGGCAACATGGCCTCTGTGCTCGAGGTCAGCGACACCGGCGAGCGCTTCTTTAATGTCTTTGCTGCCGCGCCTGAAAATGACCTCCACAAGGACCTGCAGCAGCAGCAGCAGGGTGCGGAGAAGGGCCCTGATGGCGCCGCACTGCCAGATTACTTCCTCTAGTGAAACGACGTGTGGAGTGGGAGATGGCAGAGCAAAGAGCCCTCTGGAAGACGATGCCAGCTGCTGCTGTATGAGCTGGAGTGACGGGAGTGGAGAGCAAGGGACATCAGGATATAAGGACCACCTGCTTCACCTGTTTCAACTACTTACCTGCCTGTTTGGACTGGATTGAGAAGAGGCACAGAGGCACGCAAGCTTAGTCTACTTCCACACCTCGTCGCATTTGGATGATCCAAAGCAGGTCTGGGTCTGTGCATATACGCGTACATGTACATGTACATGTTTTTCCACGGGCTCTGCTCAACAAGATGAAGGAGAAGGAGGAGGGTTGGGCAAAACTCTCAGTCAACGGCCCCCCTCCCCCTGCCGTGCCGTGCCCTTGCAATCAGAGCCTGAGAGTGGAAACTCGGTGTCTTATCGCGAGTATGAGTACCAAAGGGAGGCCATGCCATGCCATGCCCTGCTGAATAAAGAAGCTGCAGAGGCATCGAGAAGGGGAAAAAAACCAAAGGCATGTAAGGCCAAAAAAAAAATCTCCATACATCCACCACCACCACCAAGAAACATATTCTATTCTCGCAGTCCAGAGATTATCAGAAGAGGAAAGTGAGTGAATCTGTTCTATAAAGGTGGTCTGAATGAATAGCAATATACTGTACTGTATTGTACGGTACCCAAAAAGGCCCATGAGTAAGTGAGTGATTGAATTGGGCAATCGCAATGATAATTGACAATTGACAGGGAGGGGTGATGCCTTACGGGCAATGTTATAGCACGGACGGCTTAGCCCGGGCTGGCTGTGAAGACTTATCGGTAATCTTGCCTACCTATCTGGGTACTAATACACAGGTACTAGTTACATGCTACAGTTACAGTACACCAGGTAACTATCAAGTACAACTACCGCCATTCAATTCTCCTCCCAAGACGTAGATTTCAGCTTACCTCTCTTACCTCCTCACCTCCTCACCTCCTTACCACATAAAGACGGACGCATCATCATGCACTGCAACTGGCCAGTGAGTTGCTCGGGAAATCACATCAATCACAAACAGGGGGGTGGAGGAAACGGCGTTTGGTAGGTTGCATTGAGCCTCACTTGTTTGCTGGTGATATTTTGCTGTCTCCATCTCTCCTGTTTGGTTGTCAACGGATGGCTCCAGATCCTAGCTTTTGATATATTTCTTTTTTTTTTTTTTTTTTTGTGGTGACGATTGATTGACTGATCTACTGTAAATACACAAACACAAACACATCCACCGGACCCATCCAACCATTGCTTTTTTCCAACCCGCCCTTGTCAACTGACTCATCCATATTTGGTCATTTGCGAGCGAATGCTAAATGGCAACACTACTCCCAGTCCTTGGCAATATCAAAGGACCACTCGAACTTGAGGTGCTCCTTGCGGTCGTCGTCGACAAACGAGGAAATGGCATTGTAGTGGCCGCGGGCGAGCATGCCGGAGGGGGCTTCTTCCTCGTTGACTGTGGAGGGGGTGGGGGTTAGTTGGCACAGAAACAGAGAAGCCATCAAGGTCGCGGGATGGAGTCCAAAGGAAAAGAGTAAAACACATACACTTCTTGGTGTAGAGGGGTTGCTTGTCGGTGTTGGGAGCGTACGAGCCCTGTTGGTGTTATCACGGAACGGTGTTAGCAGTTTGTCCTCAACAAGCACGATGGAACAGACAAATCTGCATCCAGGGACACCCCCCCCCCCAAAAAAAAGAACAAGAAGCATACAATCATCTCGCTGTCCTTGGACACCTTGATGCCCTTGCGCTTGACAATCTGGACATAGTGCAGGCCGCTGAGGATCTCGTGCTGGACCTTGAAGGTGGCCGACATGGTGAACTTGGCGCCCTCCTTGATCTTGAAGGGCTTGTCCTTGAGCGTGTGTTCAGAGCCGGGCGCGCCGAGGTCGATAGTGACGGGCGGGCGGCCGGGCGAGTCCATGGTCAGCGAGTGGATGATGCACACGCGCGGGTCGCTGGGATCGCTGAGGTCGTTGCCGCCCGTCAGGCCGAGCGATTCCTTGTAGCGTTGTAGCGACTCATCGTTGGAGTCTGGAGCGTGTGTGTTAGCCGGGGGGTGCGTTCCCTATTTTGAAGTTGTGGTCTGGCTCGGCATGGCATGGCACATGGCTGAGAAGTGAGACGACAAGATGACGAGGAAATGAGGCTTGAGGAGTTGAAGGGGTCTTGCAGACTTGGAGTCAGTGCCTTGATGTATTCTGGTCCTGGTCTGCATCTGGGTTCTCAGTCCTTGCCTCGATCCTGAGCATTGGATACTTCCAAAACAAGATCATCTCAAGGCTGTGCCCTGAGACATCTTGACCCAAAGAGGCTGCGTTGAGGCCCATTGTGGTTCAGGCCGTCCGTGACTGGTGATGAGTTCCAGTGTTACAATAAGCTCTGGACAAAGAAGCTGTGGCCATGCAGCTGGGACCTGTTTCAAAATCACGATTGCAAACAGCCACTAGACCAGCAACGGACATTGACGTCCCAGACCCCAAGATAGCACTTGCTGTTCCGAGATGGCACAAACCCAACAACGACCCAGTCTGTTTGTCTGAGGCTGCTGTGCGTTGTGTGTGGTGCATCGAGTGTCGAGCTTGCTGACCTCCCAAACCACACCACACAATACACACCACACCATACACCACACCACACACCACACCGCTTCTCCACCCAGAGCCAGCCCCCTTTTGATAGAGGCCATGAACCAGGGATGAAGCCAGCCAGACTGCTCCCTCAGTCTGGCGTGTTGCTGCCCAACAGCTGCTGCAAAGCATTGTTGGAAAGGTGCGGGCTAAGCCAGGAGCTGCAGAGAGGGTAGTGGTGAGGTTGGTCGGCTGGTTGAAAGCGGCGTGGTCGTCCAGCAAGACGAGACAAGAAAGTCGCATCCCGCGCGGCCTGCCAGTCCTCAAAGAAACAAGAACAACACATGGTCAGCAGTCAACATCAAGACATACCCATCTGCTGGTATTCGGCTATGCTCTGCTTGGGCTGCGACAGCTTGTAGCCCTGCGTCTGCTCAGGCATGGTGTCCTCATCGTGGTGCTGCTGGGAAGCCATGGTGGCTGGGTCTTGTTGGTGGGGTGTTGCTGGGCTGGAGAGAGAAAAGCGTCGTGACAATGGCCGTGCTTGCTGCCGTTTGGTGGTGGCTGTGTGGTTTTGGTGAGGGAGCAGGAAAAGTCAAACGAGACAGGAAAGAGAGCGCGCGAGGTTCTGGCTCGACAGGTACGGTGAGGGAGTGATGCTATGCGGTGTCCACAAAGGAGGCGCCGCAGGTCGAGCCTGGAACTTGGGCCGCCATCCAATGTCAAAACAAACAAGTGAGTGCTGCTGGCCTGGGCAGTTAGTTGGTGGGCAGCCAGCGGCTGGTGGGGTTCGCTGGGGTTGCGCTGGCTCCCCCACTGACGGCGATGCCAGCGCGGTGGGCTTGGGGGGGGGGTGCGGACGGAGGGGGGTCGGGCCCTGAAGCCCGTCACGCAGTTACTGTACTATATAGTGTGTGCGCCTCAACCCTTAGCAACCCTCAACTCTCAATGCTCACCTCTCAAACCGCAACCCCTGGGGACCTGCTTCGTTAGCACTCGATTACCTGTGGTGATTGACGCTGCAGAGGTGAGCACAGCCAGTCAAGTGGGCTGGCTGCTGAGGCGAGGCTACAAGACGGTGCTCAAGTCGGCAATTTTCCTTGAACGGTCCAATCTTCTCTTCCCAGACCATACATCTCCAGCTGTTGCGGTCTTAGCTGGCTGCCCCCTGACGCAGAGAACAATGCGATATCTTTTATCTTTTGCACGGGCGCATCCGCTTGCAGAGCTGCTGCGTACCATGCAGTGAGCACTACAGAGTATTTTGCAACGTGGTTAGGCCTCTTTTGGGCCTGCACCACCGCTATGGCTCGCTATGGCTCGCTGGGGCTCGCCACGGCTTTTGGTGCCTGCAGCAGCCCTGCAGCAGCCTGCGGCAGGTGGCCTGTGGGTCGATCACCTGCACTTGGTTTCCACGGGGGGCCCCTCCAGCAGCCGTGCCCCAGTAGCTCCAGCGGCCCCAGCCTGTAAAATTGGTGCGGCCTAGTAAGTAGCATAGTACTGTGTACAGCCCGTTTCCCGGGCAACGCAGTGGGGGGCAGCAGGTCGCGCCATATCGCCAATCATCTGGCGCTAGTGCTGTTGCGCCTTGTCCGCTGGCCAGCCCATTTGCGCTCGTTTGTTGTTTGGTCTGTGTCTTTTTCGCTTTTCGTGTCTGCTGCGGTGTGCCTGGCTCTCTTGTGCGTATTTACGTTTGAATCCAAGCTTTCCGCAGCATTGCCCAGCAGCCGTTGAGGTGTCAGACTGCGTCTTGCGCTGCTTGCACAGGCTGCGATCATTCAGCGCCTGAGGCCCCAAACAAAAACAAAGCCCCCGCCCCCCAGCGAGCCCTTACAGTGAGCCGCCCCCAGCAGCTTCAGCAGCTTCAGCAGCTCCAGCCAGGCCCTGACCCACCCTGTCACCCCCCTATTCTAACGGTCCCCCAGTCCGCTCTCCACCTGCAAAGTAGCGCGTACTGTACCCAGGGACGGTACTGGCACTGCCGCGCAAAATCACCACCCCCCCCCCTTCAAGCTTTCCGCCTGCGAAAGCCCACACCAGTAGCCACCGCAGCCATCGACCGACCCTGCCGACCGACCATTTCTCTCTCCGTGTGTCTGTCTGTCTCTCTGTCGCAACTCTCGATTGTGCACAGTCGCAAGCAAAATAGGTCCGTCTCTCTGATCCCTCCAGCCTTGTCTTGTCTTGGAGCGCGTGTGCTGACCTGGACGCTTGTTGCTTGTAGTTTGCCAGCAGCCGCAATTGTCGTTGCTTCTGCTTCTGCTTCTTCTTCCTCTTCGTCATCGTCGTCGTCGTCGTCTTCTCCTCCCTTTGTCGCATCGCGCGCCGACCTCGCAAGAGTCAAACTCTCTCAGCTCCCCTTTCGCCACGCTAGCTTCTGGTCGCAACAGCCCCAGCCGCGTCCACGACCATTCTCCTCGAGCCTTGGCCCATCGACTGACTCTGCCAGAACACGTACATCCAGCCGCGTTGGTCCTGCTGTTACACGCCGCGGCCCCTGCCAGCTTCGTTTTGTCGCGATGGCGCCCTCACGGGAGAGAACTCTGCCTGAAAAGCGCAACCCGCTGATTACCGGGCCAGCGCCTGACCGTATGTGGACCCGCTCCTCTCGTGCGCGGGCCGAACCCGCTTGTGTGCAAGACGCTGACTTTGAGGCCCTCGTTTGTTGTGCCACTCCGTCTAGGCCATGAACTTGCCGCCAAGCGCCGTCTGGGCCAGACCCAGCTGACGGCGCGTATGGTCGCGACCGTGCCAGGCGCCGAGATTGACCCGGCCACGCTCGGCATCTTCGACTACGCCCACCTCCGCGCGCCACTGCCCAAGGGCATCGTGTCGGGCATCTTCAAGTCGAGCCCCAACAGCTACTTCCTCATGCGCCGCAGCCACGACGGCTACGTGTCGGCCACGGGCATGTTCAAGGCGACCTTCCCCTACGCCATGGCCGAAGACGAGGAGGCGGAGCGCCGCTTCATCAAGTCGCTCGGCGACACAAGCCCCGAGGAGACGGCCGGCAACGTGTGGATCCCGCCCGAGTCTGCGCTCGGCCTGGCGGACGAGTACGGCATCCTGCCGTGGATCCAGGCCCTGCTCGATCCTGCCGAGATCCAGGCGTCCAATGCGCCCAGCAGCGAGGGCAGCCCGCACAAGACCATCAACGCCCCGCCCACCTTTGCCTTGCGCCTTTCGCCGACGCAGTCGCGCAGCAGCCGCAGCCGCCGGTCTGCGAGCCCCAGCAGAAGCTCGGCGGGCCGACGCAGCTCCGCCAAGCGATCCACGCGCATCACGGCGTCCCAGGTCGAGGCCGTGGAGGCTGCGAGCGGCGGCCGCAAGTCCTCGCTCACCAACGGCGACGCGCTCGCGGCGGGTGCTGTCCTCGAGGCACAGGATGTCACGGTGGAGACGGCCGAGACGGCCAGCACATTGCTCGAGCCCGTCGACGAGGAGGAGCCCAAGGTCAAGGTCAACATCCACCAAGAGATCAAGACGCGCGAGGACGGCAGCGAGGTCAAGCTCACCAACTTTGACCTCGAGGTGCCGTTCACGGCCGGCGTGCCCAGCGCCGACGATGCCAAGAAGATGATTGAGGAGGCGAGACAAATGGTCAATGCTGCTGCTGCCGAGGCGGAGGCGGAGGCGGAGGCGCAAGCAGAGCGATCATCTGGGGCTTCGCCAAAGTCCAGCGCGGCCAAGGGCAAGCGCAAGGCCGACGATTTCGAGGCCGACAATGAGGCAGAAGAGGGCAGCGATGCTCTTGCCGTGCAGCCACGATCGAAGCGGGTCAAGACGGAGGTGGAAGTGCGCAAGCAAAAGGCCCGAAGACGCGCTTTGTGGGGGATTTCGCTGACGCTTGCAGCCGGCGCAGCTGGGTGAGTGTTTTTTTGGGGGGGGGGCTTTTTTTTTTTGGCGCCAACGATGGACGTGAATATGCATCTGTTGATTGTGACTAACAGCGATTCACCACAGTTTCCTGGCACCGTACGCATCAACCTTGCTATAAGAATTTTACCTTTTTTTTCTTTTTTCCCCCACGGAAACAAAGCTCGAAGGAAGGAAAGCCAAAAAAACAACGAGGGAGACTATGTATCTTGGTCAAGGAAATAGAGAGGCAAAGAGCAAAGAGCAAAGAGGCAATGGCAAAAAAAGCCCAACTGGACAGGACAGGACCGGCGTCCTTGCTTGCTTATTCATTCGGGCTTGGATGGAGGAGTTTTTGGATTTCGGGTGGACGAATGGACGGTTGGAATGGAATGGAATGGAATGGACAATGGGTGAGTTCGGTTGACTGACTGACTGACTGACTGACTGACTGACTGACTGGATGGTTTGTTGGTTGGTGAGGGGGATGAGAAGAATGGATGGATGGATGGATGATTGTCTGTTCTTGGCATACTACAACTCTCTTCTGGTCTTTTTCTTTCTTTTTTTTTCTTCTCTTTCTTACTGTTTCTATGTCTACTACTACTACTACTACTTCTTTACCTCTTGTTTTCTCGCTCGCTCTCTGTCTGTCTGTCTGTTTGTCTCTTTTCGGGTCTGTTTTCTCTTGTGGTTGATTGTTCTGAGTTGAGTGGATGGATGGATGGGTGGAATGTACAAGTTTCGATTGATTGACTGATGGATCAAGTGATCAAGTGAATGAGTGAGCGAGTGGGTGACTGAATGAGTGAATGAAGGACTGAGGAAGTGTCATCATTCTTCCATCTTGGAGTTGGTTCGTGTCATGCTCACTTGTCCACTCCATCGGTGCCAAGAGACAAGAGAAGGAGAAGGAGAAGGAGAAGAGAGATTAAAGTGCCCTTCTCTGTCTCTGTCTCGGTGTGTCTAGAGATATATAATGTGGGCTGAGGGGAGGCGAAGAGATGGATGCAGGAGACTGAATTGCAACACCACAGAACGGATGGGAGTTTTCTGCTTTGCTTTGCTTTACTTTGCTTGCTTGCTTGCTTGC
>KZ678811.1:0-10243 GCA_003019895.1 Coniella lustricola
AAAAAAAAAAAAAAGGAAGGAGAAGCACTGTTTCCCGTGCCTGGCAACCCAACCAAGTATGTGGGACAGGTCTCGCACTGTCCGCCAACCACGCACGCACTCAACGGTAACGATCCATGCACATACACAACAACTGCGCGCCATCCCCCAACCTTTCCTCTACAACAAGCTCTCAACAATCACATTCCTCATCTTGCAAGCAACCATAGCACAAATTGCAACAGACAGACGGAATCTTTATTCATTTTTATTTTTCTCATTAATCGTTTTCTGTTTCTAAACTCAGCTCAACAATGCCTAAGCGGAAAGCAGCAGCAACAACAGCAGCGCAAGACGCGCCGTTGCGTCGATCGACGCGTCAGAGAACTGCTGCCGCTACCACTTCGGAGAAGGAAAAGGATGCAGTCGCTTTGGAAGAGCCGGGAAAAAAGAGTGGTGGGGGAAAGACTGTGGGCGCTCGGGCGACGGGGAAGGGCAAAGTGACGGGGAAGGAGAAGGGCCAGGCGAGTGCGAAAACGAGTGGTGATGATGAGGACGATTTTCACACCGCACCGCCTGTCAAAAATAGCAAGAGTACCAAGGATCCCAAGGACGCCGAGACCAAAGACGACAACAACGCGCCAGTTACGCAAAAGCAGTCGTCTAGTTCAAAAGGCAAGAAAGCAGCACAGGAAGATGGCCCAGCAGCCAACGATAATGGGACTCGGCAGTATTGGCTTATGAAGGCGGAGCCCGAGACCCGGTATGAAAAGGGCAAGGACATTTCCTTTTCTATCGACGACTTGGCAGCCAAAAAGGTGCCGGAGCCCTGGGATGGTGTGTTTTTGGTTTCCTGTTTTATTTTTTCCTTCATTTTTGGGGGGGTCTTTGCTTGCAAAGCCTCTGGAGGGTTGAGTCCCTTTTGCTCTTTTGTATTGTGTCTCCGAGAGCGCTGCTCAGTGCTGCTCACGCAATAGCAATGCTCAGAAGTCAACAATCCATACGATCGAGTACAATACTGACACAAAATGGATATAGGCATTAGAAACTACGTGGGTGAGTTGATGATTGCATTCCCAAGAATGCTGCGCCCAATTGTTCAAGCTAACCTTGCATAGCACGCAACAACCTAAGAGCCATGAAGAAAGGAGACCTCGCCTTCTTCTCGCACTCCAACTGCAAAGTGCCGGGTATCGTGGGCACTATGGAAATCGTGCAAGAGCACTCGCCTGATTGTATGTTCCTGGCAGCCTCTGCCTGTTTCTGCTTTGTCCTGGCATTCCTCGTTGTCTCGATTGGCCCAGGACTCAACGCCGAAAATATCGCTGACCATAGTCCAGTATGCGCCCAAGATCCCAAGAATCCCTACTACGACCCCAAAGCATCACCCGAAGATCCGCGATGGAGCGTAGTACATGTCGAGTTTCGCACCAAGTTCAAGGCGCCCATCACGCTTGCGGAAATGCGCGAGTTTGGCAAGTCTGGCGGTGCTCTGGAGAATATGCAGATGCTGAAGCAGTCGCGCCTGAGCGTGAGTCGTGTGAGCCAAGAGGAGTGGGATTTTATCATGCAACGTGCAGAAGACAAGTCCGCTGTGGATGCTTGAGAGCCAATGTCGCACATGGTTGCAGGCGGTGAAATGGATCTGGTGCGGCATACTATTGGGAAGAGAAAATAGGATGTCGACTTTGCAATGTTCATGAGGTCTCGAGCTTGCTCTTTGTGTACTCCAATACCGTCCGGAGGCTGTCGTCTAGGTCTTTTCTCGCAAGAAGTGGCTTGACCCATGCCAGTGTCTTTTCGGCCAGTTGAGCCTTGTCCTCGGTTGTTTCCGTCTGCATCTTGATTCTGGCGAGGACCTCGCGCAAGGCCTTGGGGAATTCGACGGTGGTAACCTCAACCCCAATAAGCGGCTGGCGAATCACACAGCTGCACGTCGACGGATGGCTGGGGTAATCGCTCTTCAGGGCATCCAAGACGTGCTCAATGATGACAGACTGCTTCGAGACCGCCACAAACTCAGAAAACATGTCGAAGAAGGCTTCGCCGGCATCTGCGCTCCAGAAAGCCTGTTTCCTAGCCACGTCGAAGATAGCCCTGGGTATGGCCCCCTCGAGCGCAGGGCTCTTTTCAATCTTCTTCATCGACTCTTCGAACTTGTTGCTTTGCGTCTTTGCCTTGCCGCTTTGTGTGCCCAATGATGGCTCTGGCAAAAGTACGTTGTCGTCGTCTTGTCCGAACTCGTCGTCCTCGTCATCCTCGTCAAACATCATAATGTCGCCCTCTTGCACCGCATGCGTTGCCATGGAGCCCTCGTGGCCCTTCTTGCCAGATCCCTTGTTCTTCCTCTCCATCTTGGCCAGCCACTGCATTTCCATCCTGGCATATTCCACCCACAGCGTGCAGCCCGAGCTGCAGAACCGGCAACCTCTCATAAACAGACTCCGAGCGCCGTCCACATCGCCGTCCTCGGCAGCGCGACCCGCAGCCATGACCCACAAGCTCACCTCGGCAGGGTGCAAGCGCAGGGCGCGCGTGACAATCTTGCGCCATCTCTTAGTAGCCTTGACGCGGGCCGCATACTCGAGGTAGTCCTTCCATAGAGCCAGCGATCCAGGATGTCTAAAAACACCGCGCTCGTAGATGTTAAATATGCGCGCGTTGGCCGCGTGGGATGTCGAATGCTTGATCTTTTTGCGGATGCAGCGCTTCTGGCGCAGACGGTCGAGGGAGAGCTCCCAGGCGATGTAGGTCTGGAAGTCGGAGGATTTGCAGCCAGGGCCGAGGACGAGGTGCTCGTGAGCCGTACGTTTCGAGACGATTGTGCGGATTTCTTCCTATTTGTTAGGTGACTTTGTGTTAGTTTATGATTTTCTGTCTGGCGGCGCGGCGGCGTCGTCGTGTCGCAACGCAACTTACTTTGGAGAAGATTTCCTTTTCCTCGAATTCGCGCAGCTGGGGCACTGCCCGCTCGAGGTGGAAGCGCGCTTTGTCTGCGACGTTGGACATGGTGGCTGAGCGAGGTGACTATTGCGCAAGTCCCGGGGTAGCTGACCAAGTGGCAGAAAGATGTGAGGTTTGGCGAGAGAGTTGTCGCCCGCCGACAATTGAACGTTGCAAGCCGCGAAAAAGTCGAGGTTATCTTATCGACATTTCAGTGGGGTCTTTGCTCGTATCGACAAGGATAGCCCTGCTAGCGGATGCTGCCTTTGTACCGAGGAAAGTACCAGACCGTGCGCGGTTCGAATGGTTACATCGCGATTTCGGGCTGTTGTCTTGCCCGTCCAAGTGTTTTCGCAGGAATGTCAACAAACATTTCGCGACGAGAGGAGATACCCACCGACCTCAGCACCTTTTTATCCGGATTGATTTGCAGCATTTTGGAGAAGGAATTTAGTTGCGCTGCAACTGCTGTTGATTGCGAGCGTGGTGCTCACTTGCTTCCGTTCTTTCTGCTGACAAAGTCGGTACCGAGGTACTTTACTGACTTGCGTGCTTGGATTAAGCTTAGCTTCAGTGAGTGGGGCTCTTGTCACTGGCAAAGTCCACTCTCGGTGCTTCTTGCACGTCATTTGTGATCTGATTTCGATCCTGCGCTTCCGGGGCATTTGTGCTATTTTTTTTCGCAGTGCTGCACAGTAGTATACAGTATGATGACTATTAGTTCAGGAACTGGCTGTTGGGACTATCAGACGGGCTCGAGCCGGGTAGTCACGGACAAAAAGGCACAGTAGATGCGCGCCCGAGCCTGGCACAACTGGCAGCCTAATCCCGGTTTGGAGCTGACATCTCGGTCATAACATAACATGCGCTTCGCTCTTTCCTCCAGCCTCCTCTGAACCTAAGCCCAATTTTCGCAAGCATTTCTCTTTTTCCGACCTCGTCCCCCTCCTCTCATTCTTACGTCTTGCGCCCTTTCACCCCCCAACAGCTTTGCGCCCGCGACGCAGAAGCCCGCCAGTCTCTCTGTACCCTTTTTTTTTTCTCGCGTCGCAGCTGCATGTTTGCTCTGACGCAGGCTGTCTGACCCATGGCCGCGTCAAAGTACAAGGACAAGGACGGCGGCGTCTTGCTGAGCTTCAGCGGCGTCTGGATCAGCTGGCTGCACACCATTGTCGCGTATAGTATGCTTCGCGCGCCCTCTCTCCTTTCGTTCTTATCAAGTAGATGGCGCAGTCTAACCGCTCAACTCGTGTAGCCGCTTTCATTAGTGCCCTCGTCCTCGGCGTGTCTCTCCACTACCACAAGATTGTCCAGAACGAATGGTTCGGCTACCCACAAGAATGGTTTCCCTCCGTCTCGGCAACAATTGGCGATCGATATCCTGAGCGGTCCTTCTTCCAAGTGTTCATCGCCATAACATCTGGCCCACGGTTTGCCCTGGTGGGATTTTGGTATCTTCTGTCGCGCAAATCAGGTCACAAGTTGCCGGGCTTCGTCGCCTTCTGGGGAGTGTTCCGGACCTTGACCTGTGGAGGATGGACGTATATCACGTCTACAGATGACCACGACTGGCACGACATTTTCATGATATCCTACCTACTCGCGACCATTCCTTGGACTTTTGGCTGCATTGCGCTCAGCCCGCCCAATCCACAGGCCATTAAATATCGGAAATACGTGTCTGGCGCATTCTATGGCAGCATACTTCCGCTGATTTACTTTTTTATTCAACACAAGGTCCACCGTGTGCCTGGAGGTGAGTGCTGTTGTGGTGATCCCCTCTGCAGACTTGATTGGGAGCTGACACACCTTTTGTCCTTAGCATACACGAAATATGCCTTCTTCGAATGGTCCCTCGTTCTCCTCGATGTCGCGTTCGATGCCGTCACGGCCCTGGATTTTGACTCTTTTGAGGTGGTTATACGCGACGTAAAGGGAATTAGCAAGGGGTATGTCAAATGGCTTCCGCAGTGATTCTGAATGTCGGCCGAGTCCCAGTTGTCATGTATGGATGTATGAATACAGGTCATATATGGACGCAAACCCAAATATAAAAGGACTCTCCGGGAATTTGGCTCTAAACGTGTTTTGCTCTAGTGCCAATCTTTCGTCCGTTTCCTCCACCGAACTTGAGAAAGAGTAAGCCGGTAATCCTCTCTTCCATTGTGTTCAGCAGGTTCTGATATGTCTAGCAGAAAAGAAAAGGCAACAGCTGGTGTCTTTGGGAACTCATTTGGGACGAGCGAGGCTCTGTATATTGTTGGAGACATCTACCATGGCGTGAGTGACTGGGCCGTAACTTTCAGGCCAGTGGCTATTGTTCTTGCTAATATGGATTGCATAGTTTGTTTTCTGGTCGACTCTTACCAGTCTGGGAGTTCTAGTTTGGTGTAAGTCTCTGATCGTCATGATTTCAAGCTCTGTATCTCGCCGCTAACCTCTTATATCTGTAGTCTTCCCGCTATGGTATATGGGTATTTCCGGTTTCGAGGCTGCCATCATGGGCACGATTTCGCCCTTCCTCTTGGGCATCCCACCTCTAAGAGGGCTGATCATTCGAAACTTGCGCATAGTCCACCTTTTGTCACTCACAGGACTGCTCGCGTATCTAGTCACCGACCCCGTTTCTCGCCTGGGGGCCGTCACGTTCGCAGTCTCGATGCAATGTCTGGCCTGGTCAGCAACCTTCTACTCAGATGCGACCAATGAAGGTCACCTGGAATCGAGGATACTAGCGCTCCTTGCCGGCCTGCTCATGTCTAGCATCGTCAAGTTCATGTGGTGGACCAACAACCCAATTTGGCCGGTCATGCATGCCGAAAATGGTGGCTGGAACTTAACAGGACTCATCCTGGCCATTCCCGCGGCCTTGCGATTCACACGACGCCGACCTATCAACAGTAACCACGGCGAGCTTCTCAAGGACGGGTCAGTTCTACTAGCAGCATGCAGTATAGGCGGCTTGCTATTTGCTCTGCACTCTCTGCTGTCCGATACGAGCACCACAATCTTGTGGGTCTGGGATGGCTACCCAATTCGTGGCCCAACAGCAAACACATCGGCATGGTATACTATCTTTGCAATGACTGGCGGCATCCTTCTTGGCGCCTTGAGGCCAGATGTTGCCAGTTCATATGGCTTTTACGCCTTTGGTTGCATAGGCGCTACCCTGTTGACATATTGCCACCACTGGCTAGGCTACTTCGGTGCGCTCGTGTCCGCCACATTTTTGATGGCTGTGTCTTTTCCCATCATCAGGAATGCGGCAAGAAAGAGCCCAGCTTCGACATTTGGAACCGGGTTCCTCATATACAACATCATGCTGCTCTTCCATGTCTGGGTTGTCGCGTACGCATTTGTGCCTGGTGGCCCGCTTGTCCGTGAGCATACCGACTGGGTGATGCTCACGACCTGGATACTGATTGGAGCGGGCGTCTTGGATATTAACAAGATCCAAAATAGCCGAAGGGCAGGCAAACGAGCTGTACCGGCATCGGCTCCCAAGCCTCATAGAAAGTACCACGTTGCGTCTCTGGGCGCACTGAACCTGCTTTTCCTCGGCGCAGCGTTTCTTCGGTTCCCAACGAACGACTACAAGCCATACCATCCCGACCAAAACCTCATCACGGCAGGTATCTGGACTATACACTTTTCGCTGGACAACGACATGTGGTCGTCCGAGATGCGCATGCGCGATCTCATCAAAGAGCTCGAATTGGACGTTGTTGGATTGTTAGAAAGCGACAACCAGCGCATCATTATGGGCAACCGCGACACGACGCAGTTCCTGGCCGAAGACCTTGGCATGTACGTGGATTATGGTCCTGGTCCCAACAAGCATACATGGGGTGCTGCGCTGCTTTCGAAGTTCCCGATTATCAACTCCACACATCACCTCCTGCCCAGTCCAGTCGGTGAGCTAGCACCGGCCATCCACGCAACCATCGAAGCGTACGGTCAACTGGTTGATGTCTTTGTTTTCCACTCTGGTCAAGAAGAAGACCCAGAGGACAGAAGGTTGCAGTCGCATTACTTGGCCAACTTGATGGGCACTGTGACCGACCGACCAGCCATGCTGCTGTCGTACCTGGTGACAAAGCCTGGCGAGGGCAACTACAAGACGTACGTCTCGGATATTTCGGGCATGCACGACATTGACCCAACAGACTGGGACAGATGGTGCGAGTACATACTCTACAAAGGGCTGAAGCGTACTGGATATGCGCGTGTCAGTCGGAGCACCATTACCGATACCGAACTGCAAGTCGGTAAGTTTGTCGTGCCGCAATCCAAGGAAGAAGTCGCCAGAGTTCAGGCCCTGGGCGAGGAAGCACGCGACAGGCGAGTGGCCGAAAAAGACATTCCTCAGGGAGCAAGGTTTCCAGCCTTGTTCAAAGGAAAAGGCGTCAGAGGTCACCAGTACCACGTGTTCAATGAGCCAAGGTACTTTGGCGAGCCGGCATAATCGGGACCGCTGTTGGCCATTTAAGTTTGGACCAACAGGGGTGGTTAATAAGGGCGGTTTTGCGCAGTAGTGAGTGCAAGTCAAGATGCAGGATGGATGTTGGACGGTTTGAATCGACGAGATGTAATGAATGTATTGATTGCAATAATGAGATTCCCCCTTGCTGTTAAATATTCGAGTATAGTATAGCTCGAAATGGACCCAGTGTTTACGCTATCATGGTAGAGGTGTGGATGTGATTTTGACTGAATGACTGGATTTCTTCCTCGTTACTTTTTGCAGAAAGGATGAATTGAACTTGACCGAAATAGGAGCTCGGCACGATCAAAACACATCATCATCACGCACCGTTTATCCCTCTACCAAGCCCAGGGTCGATCGCGCATCATCCAGATAATATTATTAATACACGCCCTTTCTTGCGCACATGCAACCGTGCTGAGCCCTTTCTATTTCCATTGCGGCAGTATGCGCGACATCCGGCAAAGCCACACAGCAAGCTCTCATTGTCCGCGCAGCATGACGCGATGTCCCTGCATATCACGCAAGACCCGTTTGAGCCCCGCGCTCGCACGCAGCAACAGCAATCCCACAGCTCGCGAGTCTTGGTAGAGCCGGCGTGGATCCGGTCCCGCACGCAAAGATGCACAAACATGTCGCTTTGCATCTGCGACAGCCTCAGAGAAGCTCGCCTGTCGACAGTCGCGGCTAGCAGATGGCGGAAAAGCAAGCGTAGTGTTTTACAAAAGACTGAAGTGGATTGGACTGGGTTGGGCCGGGTTGGATCGCCCTTCTGATGTGATTGAGCAGGTGGATGGTGGAAGCACGCCATGTTTTTTCCTGCTATTGGTGTTGGTATCGCGGAGTAATTGCAGGTAGACGGATGCGTAGGTACATGGGTAGTAGATGTTTGGCAGGTATAAGAGCTGAGGTTTGCCCGGATTTGGGCTCATGGTTGAGTTGATGGCTGTTCTGAAATCATCACATCCTCTTCCAGTCCCGCACTCGTCTGTTTATCGCCCATCAATCACACTCGAATCCCTTTCCAACCTCAGACTCACACAGTCCAATCAATCAAGATGTCCACCTACGAGATTGTCGCCCCGCTCTTCATCAGCGGCCTGCAGACATACGACCACATCCTGTCACAAGCCGAGACGTTTGCAAAGGAGAAGGGCCTCAACGTTGACGAGACCTTTTTCGAGGCGCGCCTGATTGACGATCAGCTGCCGCTCAAGTTCCAGGTGCAAAACACAACCAGCCTGGCGCAAATCAACATTGGTCGCCTGATTGGCGAGGAGGTGACGCCCTTTGACAAGGACGAGACGACGGTGGCGGATCTGCGCAAGAGGGTGCAGAAGACGCTCGAGTGGTTGAAGAGTGTGGATGCTAGCAAGGCCGCGAATAAGGAGGGGGAGAGTGTCAGCTTGTGAGTTTTTTTTCTTCTTTTTTTTTGGTGGGTTTTTGGGAGGTTGTTGATGCTGTCATGTTTGAATTTGTTACCTTCGGTTTCATGTGTCTATGCTGGCCTTTTAAGCCCTCCATCTCTATGGAGTTTTGGTGTTCTTGTGTCGTTGTTCAACATGCGCAAAGCTGACTGTCGTGTTTTTCTTTCTTTCAGGCCTGCTCTTGGAAACACTCACCAGGTGCCCGCCAAGGTTGCCGTCTTGACACATGGCTTGCCCAACTACTTTTTCCACTTGAACGCTGGATACGCTATTCTGCGGTCCAAGGGTGTACCTCTTGGCAAGAAGGACTACCTGACCACTTTCCTCACCTTTGCATAGGGTAGGCTGTCCTGGAAGTGCAGAGAGGGTGAAGCGTTTTATTGAGCAATGAAGAATATATCGAATACATGCATTGCATAAGACACATCTTGAGGTCTGATAGTGCTGGTTTAGTGACGGTGACACAGATTGCTGAGAGTCAGTGATATGTTTGTAAAAGTATCTAGACATTTCGTCCTGCATTCTGTGTCCTACTTGCTTGTATGTGTACTCCCATCATCTAGCATTGAAACGATCCAAAGTATCCAAGGACGGCTAGACCCTCTGCGCGGTCTCGCCCGCCCTATTTTCAGCACTTCACCAGATGTCATTGAGATGCTTATGATGAATGATATATAATATATACGATTCTCGTCGTTACATACAATCGACACAACTATATTCAAAACAACAACTAAGCTGATGCCTTGGTGGCACTCACCATCGGTATGAAACTCTCGTTGACATATGTCGGATTCCGCCACTCGCTCCAATCATGGTTCAAGAGTCCCCACGTCTCATCATAGTCCTGCTCCCCGCTGCGGATATAGTAGCTGCCCGAAAGCACCCAGATCATCCATCCAGCCGTGTTGTTGGGCGCCCACGCAGCCAAGCACTCGGTATACGGCTCCTGCCACGTCGTGTCATCCATGAGAAAGCCCCACTCTGTCAAGATGACAGGGAAATGGTTGTACGCGGAACTGGACTCATCCATAGCCTCGAACCCGTCCGTGAGCAGCGCGCTCTCCAGCGAGGCGCAGTCTGTCGCAGAGTTGTCGTAGTTGTGCAGCTCAAGCACAATCTTGTCGGCGGGGAAGTCGGACAAGGAGAAGGTGGCGGTGCCCGGGGTCAGAGCTGTCTTTTGCACGACGGGCGTGAGGAAGGTGTCGAAGTCGAGGCCCGAGAGGAAGATGAGCGGGTCTGGATTGGCGTCGTTGATGGCTGCTGCGCCTTCCTTGACGTACGTGTACCAGTATTCCCAGTTGTAGGTGTCGTCGTCGAGGGTGGTGTTGTCGGTGGGCTCGCGGGGCTCGTTGCGGAGCGACATGGACGTGAGAGCCGGCCAGGACTTGGCCTTTTGTTGGGGGGG
>KZ678812.1:0-10160 GCA_003019895.1 Coniella lustricola
TTCTCTTGGCCTTTCCTCCTTTCTCATCTTACCTTTTCTCTCTTCTGCATCAACCACCGTCGGACTATCAATCCATCATTGCCACTTGCCTCAAATCTCCTCTCTCTCTCTCCAAGAACAAAAAAACCAAAAGCTGAAAACCAAAACCACCAAAAAAAAAACCAAAAAAAACCACCTCGACCCCGTATGCCATCGTAACAAATCAAAACAACAACAAAACAAAAAAGGTGCCAGAATCACCACAGCACAGCCAACACGAAATACTAACAAGCAAGCAACAAGCAAGCAACAAGCTTCTTGGAAGGAGCTGCTGCTTGGCCCCGTCAGTCCACCTCACGCGGTGCTGTGACGTGCCGTGCCGTGCCGTGCCGCCCATCCGTCATCCCGTCATTCGTCATCTGGCATTTTGGTCGCCGTCATTCGTCATCCGGCATTTTGGGTCGTCGTCAGCTTACATGTTTCTCGTTCTCAACCGTCGTGGAGTCTCAGCAGCCAGCAGCAGCCCATGTGACGACACATGCCCCCCAAAAAACATATCTTGCGTTGGAAACACATCATCACTACAAAGCAACCGCTCAAAACAGGACACAATACAAGCCATCACTCGAATTTGTGATGGGGTATTTCTTCAGACAACCACAAACAAAACTGCATGCATTACACAAACAAGTCAAGTAACCAGCCTTTGCCGTTCCCTTAGCCATGACGCCATAAAACGCCCTCAACAGTCCCGTTCCCTACTATAAACCCTTCTCCCCTATAGGAGAACATGAGAAAATAAACATCCAAGAACCAAAAAAAAAAGAGACAAAAAAAGAAAAAAAAAAAAAAAGCTGGGCCACACTTTATTGAATGGCAGCTTACTTGAAAATAAAGGGGCCCCCCTACCCCATATAGTAATAGTAGCAGTTTTCTTTACAGCCATCATTCGCTCTATACCGTGTACACGTTGATCCGAAAGGCGTTGTCTAAATCACACATTCTGTTCTTGTTTGATTTCTTCTTCATCCTCTCAATCGCTGACCATCCAGTATGATCCGCCCACCATACAGGCGAGAACCAGTGTCGTCAAGATGCCAGCGCCAGCCCTCTGCTTGCATATTAGCGCCAAAAGTCCACAAGAACAGGGCAAGATGCGACAGCAATGGAAAAATGTTCAACTTACGTCTCCAGTCGTGATTGTTGTCGTCCCTGCAACAGTGCTGTCCGTCTTGGCGGAGCCACCACCCGCGTTTCCGGTCGAGGTACCACCAGTGGCCTGGGTATAAGGCGCCGGAGCAGAGGAAATCAACGTGGCCAGAACAGCATTCAGCGCAGACATCTGCTGGCCCACACCATACAATCCGTCAGACACACCCGTGGTCCACTTGAACGGACAAGCATTGCCCTCCAGCACGAATCCTTCACTAGCGTCCGTCGTATCGACACAAAGCGTTGCAGCAGCTTTTGCAGTAGTGAGCAGGTACGGGTAGACAGTATCGTACGTCGAGGCCACCAGCTGCGTGACCTGGGCCATCCACATGAGCGTATATCCCTTGAATGAGTACTCGTCCGTCGTGCAGCCGTCGGTGGGCTCGCACGGCGGCTCAAATATGATTTGGTTGGTCGTGTTGAACATGTAGTCAATGGTTCGGTTGAGCAGGCCGTTGACGCGCTCCTCCCAGATTTCGGACCCGTTGGTGTAGTTGTACATGTAGGCTGCGCCGTGCATAAAGATACCGGCGTTGTAGGTCCATTGCGCGGCGTCAATGTCGGTGCAGTTTGTGTTGTTGGCGATGCCCGAGCCGTCGAAAATGTTCCACTCCGCGTCCATGTAGCCAACGCCCTGCATCCATTCAAACGCGGTCGTGGCCCAGTCCGCGTACGACGAATTACCCGTGTACCGGGCTAGTCGCGCCGCGACGTTGAAGAAGCAGCCCGTGGCGATACTGTTCTTGTATGTGTATCCGTTGTTCCAGGTGAAGATCTGCCACCGGAGTCCGCCATTGCACGTGTCGTTGGCTGCCTCCCAACGCCAGACGTACTCGTTGAACACAGCTTGTGCGGCCGCCAGCCACTGCACGCTGCCCTCGGTGGCTGCAAGCGCCGTGGTGTTGGGGTTCAAGAAGTTGAGTTCTGCGGCAGTCATGGCAGCCATGGCCCAGAAGCCTTGGTCGTCGTTACCCTCGGTCAAGGTCTGGTTCGTCGGCATGTAATCGTCATCGGTGCCCATCTGGTGCTGCAACGCTTGGTAGGTTTCGTTGTTATAGGTGCTGTCGCCGGTGTAGGCCCAGTAGTCGACGAGGACTCCGAACATGGCGCCAGCCTCCCACCCTATTCAAAGCTGCAGTGTGAGCTTGTGTACACTTTGACACGCCACAGAAGGCTGGAGGAATTGTACTTACAATAATACGGCGAGGGCAGGTTGCCTGGTGTGTCGCCGGTATGGTTGCCTGTGTACCATCCCATCATACCATTTGCGATGCTGGCGGCACCCGCTGCTATTGAGTCTGTATGGCATCTAGTCAGAATTTCGGATTCCCATCTTTCTTGGCAGTGAGCTCAATTGTCGCAGCCACTGGGGCCAAAGGACGCAATCGAACATGTCGCGGTTGGTCAAGAGAGGCACGCATGGCAAGCGGCAGCGGGAAGCACTAATGCCCTTTGTGTGTTCTCCTTGGCAGAGACAGGAACAGGCTGGGCAAAGTGTCTAGTCTCTCAAACAAGCACTCGATTGGGGGCATGGCGGCGGTCTTGGCTTTCTTTGAAATATGGAGCGCACACGTGCGTGGGATTTGCAGACAGATAAAGATGTGGATGTCGAAGTGACAAAGTGTGATGATGCGTATACGATTATACGTGCATGTAGCCATGACAAGGAGTTGAGAGTCCACGAACCTTGTGAAGTCCAGTCAATGTCGACGGCACTGACGGCGGGCAGCAGGGCCGTGCCCGCTGCCGTGAGCGTCCATAATGAGGATCGCATGTTGATGTGAATATTGGCGCGCTTGCAAAAGGCCTCACAAGCAATACGACATCGAACTCCCAAGGAGCGAGAACGTACGGATCGAAGGGGCGGTGGGAGATAAGATCGTCACAATACGGCTTGGCAAGTGAGTGCGTCGGTCGGCCGGGCGGGCGGCAACAAGGAGGGTCTCGTTCGACGAGAGGACAGAAGATGCCGAGTATGGCCTTTTGGGTTGGATAGAGAACAGAAGCGAAACTGCTCAGAGCCAAGATTGGAGAGTGCGAAAGTGAATGAGTGTTTGTTTTGGGGCACAAGACGAAAAACGAGTGATAGACAGGGCAGCCCCGAAGTGCTTCCACCGAGCAAGACCTGGACATGGGACGAGGACAAGGACAAGTACCACCGTGGGTATGCAATCCCTTAAATGTGGGCCATCCATGCTCGTGTCCACAGGCGCCGACCTATCCGAGGCCGCGTGTGTGCGAGACAGCTGGGGGTGGGCTGGTTTGCTGGCTGTTTCGAGGGATCTGCCTTGGGGTGATCATGCAGCAGAAGTCTCCATGGGAGTCATTTCTGTCTGTCTGTCTGTCTGTGTTGTTCGCGGGCTATTGTTCGATTCATCCTGACGGGCTGGGGTCGGGGAAGCGTGAGGGCAGGTCGTGATAATTCGCCGTCTCATGATACCGCATCTGGAAAGCAAAGAATGTTCAGTCAGCCGGCAGCTCTGCAGCCATGTAGGAGGCACACCTACTTTCTTGTTTGCAGGATTGCCATATATTGCACCTCGGGCTTAGCGAGTGCACCCTTCTGAGCCTTCTGCCACGGCCACTGCTCAAAGCCTTTGCACCTCCTGTTCTCATCGGCGTCATGGCTGTCAATGCTCTGCGCCACTTTACCCCTGAGTTGCCTAGTGGATCGTCTGCATAAACGAGCCAGTGCCATTCGGCAGCACGTACATAGTCGACACGCAACCAACGAAAAACACCAGCAAGCACAGAGTGCAATCCGGTGGCTTGGAGCCCCAGCGCTGCCACTAGCAAGTCCTTGGGTTGACTGCCTCCAACTGCGCTGGGTCTTCTGCCTCCTAGGCTCGGCCGCCTTACTCAAGTCTTGGGGCTTTGTCGGGACGGATCTGCGATTAGACTTTGTGTCGGTGGACCCGTCAAAAGACAGCGCGCAGCAACGGGACTGGACCCTGGCAGCCACGCAGCGAAGCGTCGCCAGGCCAAACGGCTCGTGTCTACCAGCCTTTGTCTTAGCGCCTGGCCGAGCCTTGTGCTTGCTTGGGTCTGCCTGGTTGGCCGTGGGGCTTTGTCGACTCAGCGGCCATCCTGGGTTGGTGGCGTGGGTCAAACGGCGACTGCTTGTTGCTGCTGCTGCTGCTGCTGCTCGCGCTGCTGTCGTGCTGCTCACAACAACCCGGCACCTGCAGCCTTTTTAGATGAACTCCCGGCCTTGCTGCTCGAAACGGCCAGTCAGTCCCTCACCTCAGCCCTGCGCTGCCGCCGTCGTCTCATGTAAAGGCCAGCGCTCCGCGCTCCAGATTGTCGACTCGGGGCCCCCACTCGCGATTGGATGCGGGATGTGTGACGTCGCGCTCCACCGCTGAAGCATTGCGCGTGTACATATAAATAGCCAGGGGGGCCAAGACAGCGTCGAAAACAAAGAGAGTTGGCGGGCAGCTTGGAAGAAAAAGCTTGAGCAAGAACCTGCAGGCTAGAAGCACTAAAAGCGTGCAAGGACATTTTAGCCAAGACAGGCACGTTTTTCGGCATTCGTGGCCATGGTGCGAACGGCACCACACCCAACCCTGGACCCTGAGTTCTGCTTTCCCCATGCGGAAAGCACGAGACTACGCCAGAGTGCCTGCTTACATAGAATTGAGTGCTGTAGCAACCTAGCTCGGCTGCCTTCTCTCCAGCCTCCAACCTCCACCAACCTCCAACCCGCCAATGCTCGACGACGACGACGACGATGGTGATGATTTCAGATCCACACCATGTCTGGCGTTCACTCTGACGACCGGCGCTCAGAGAGCGACGACAGCATGCGCGAACCTCCAGCCTGGCAGCAGTAACAAGTGCGGCACTTGGCACACGATCGCAACGACGAAGCGTCTGATGCGGTTGATTCACTCGCAGAAGGCCGCCGCATCTACTCGGGCAGCTTCCTGCACTGCGTCAAGCCTCACGAGAATGAGGAAATGCTCGACGCGGCTGGTCAAGGGCCTATATAAAACAAATCACGTTGGCAAGACGGTCAATCAGGTGTACATATAGAATAGCAAAAGTCTGAGCGTAGTTTGAGGGCTTGAATGTATGCGTGGTATATGAGTTGCTCTCATGATTCGTGACTTTACTGGCTGACAATCACGGCCTGCTGGCTTCTACACAGCGTGGCTATACGCAAGCGCAACACGCCGAGCGCTGACACCATCCGATGGCATGCGGGCAATCTCCATGATTGTGTGTTGACTTTTTGACAACCTTCATCGATGCTGTCCAAGGACATGCTCAGAGCCGTGGCAACGATGCCGCAGAAGAAGTGGTACAGTGCCACAACGATTGGGATGGCTTGGTGCGGGTCTTTCACGAATTCCGTTACTTTGGAGCATCGCGCTGCCGCTTCAGTCTTGTCCAAGTCCTCTCTTACTCGCTGTGTGCAGCAGTGGTCCCTTCTGCCAAATGAGATTTCCCAGTCGACTGCTTCGCCAATCCATCTTCAGCATGAACGACTCGCTGGCCCCGACGCGCTGCTTCCAACAAGTCTGGCCGCTCGGCCTTGAGCCTGGCAAACGTCTTCTCGGCATCCCAGACCCAAGGTGTGGGTGCCGCAAACAGCAGATCCATTTCCTCCAATGTTCTCTGGTTGCTTTCGGGGTACAAGGCCCAGACCATGGGGATAGCAACCACGTTGCACGCCCCAAAGATGTACAGCGTCTTTTCGCCAATCGCGTTGAACATGACTGGACACAGCAGCGTAAGCCAGCCGTTGCCAATCGACCAGCCCACCACGCCCCAGGCGTTGCCCTTGGCGCGTACCTGCAGAGGAAAGATCTCGGCTGGATACAGCCACGGTACGGTGAGCCATGTTGCTCCAAACACGGATGTGAAGATGAAGACGAACGATGCTGCGGCAGCGCCATACGCAGAGGCCTTGGCTGTGTCGCCGGCAGCGCTCGCATCCTCGCCCAGGCGCGAGAACCCGCCGGCCAAGAACATGGCAATTCCTTGCGCTGCAGCTCCCCAGTACAGCGTCCACCGTCTACCGATGCGATCCAGGGTGAAGACGCAGATGAGGGTCGCAAACATGTAAAAAATGTTGTTGAGCCCGCTAATCCAATCGCTTTTGCGCGCACCAAATCCTGCAATGGAGAAGATGGTTGGTGCGTCTGCGAATCCCCCTTGTTAGCCTCGAAACGGCAGTAGCATGCTCTTGAAGTTGGTCTGTACTTACACACTGTCACACCAGCGATGCCGACCCATTCCTGGACAATCTGCAGCCAAATCACCAGCTGCACTCGTCTGCCAGTGTGCAGTTCCCCAGACCCAATGCCAAAGAGCATATGCAGGTAGGAGTTGTTGGACGACTCTTCAGACTCGAGCGCATTGATGTTTGCAATGTCGTGGTACTCTGCCTCAGCCTGTTCCAAGCCCGCTGGGTCCGTGCCGCGCAGACGCTGAAGGATGAATCGCGCCTCGTCGTCCCGTCCGACCTTGACAAGCCACCGAGGCGACTCGGGAAAGTACCAGACGGAGCCGAAGAGAACGAGCAGCGGAATGATCTGGAAAGCAATCGGAAAGCGCCAGATGATGGATGAGTTGCCATTGTCGATGAAAGAGAGGCCGAATTCGAGCCAGTAGGCGACAACAACACCAAAGATGTTGAGTGTGAACTCAATGGCAATAAACTGGCCTCGCGAGGTGTGCTCTGCCGTCTCTGTTGCCCATACCGGCACGATGGCATTCAGAATGCCGGTCCCGATTCCGTTGACAGCTCTCGCTATGATGGTTCACATCAGCATCGTCAGTCTTTTGAAAAGTTGTCGATTGTCCACCAACTCACCGCATATCATCCATGTGTGATTCTGGGATGAACACTGCAGCGTAGCGCCAAGAATCGCCCACAAAGCACCCAGCGCTATGGTCCTGATTCTTCCAACCTTGTCACCGACCCAGCCGCCAAGCAAACACCCAAAGAGCGTTCCCAGGTAGTAGACGGAGACGATGCCGCCCTTGAGCAGCGCATCCGTCGTCACAACCTCCCCGGTGGCCTCGTCAACGTAGCCGAAGCCCATTGTCCGCACATAGTCCTTGGCCGTGTTGACACCGCCCATCATACCCTGGTCGTAGCCAAAGAAGAAGATGCTGAGCGCGGCGATGCTGTTGATGGCTATGAGCAGGGCGCGCTTCTCATAGTGGTTGGCCACGTTGAAGCCGGGAAGGCGCTGCAGCTGACCCATATTGTTGTCGTTGCTGTCATGGAGTGTGTGGTAGAGGGGCCTGGAAGGTAGGAATGAGGAGAGACCTGTTGCTTCACCGATGATCCGTGGCCAGGACTTTATGCCAAAGTGGTCAAGAACCATCATGAAAAGTCACATTCGCGGAGCCGGAGGAACACGAGCCTTATGTATCATCGATTGCCAGCCTAGCACAGCACAGCACAGCACAGCACGCAGGCACACAGCGTGTGTGGGATGCAGCCCAAGAATAGGGTTGTCGATCTAAGCAAGTCAAAAAGCAAGATCGCTTGGTTCCAAGGGACCCGGGGTGCCGCGCCTCGCGTCCACGCCTGCGGATCCTCTTGTGCATGAGAAGGACAAGAACGCCAGCAACACTTGGCCAGCGACATTCACCAGCAGCACCAGCAGCACCAGCAACGGCAATAAGACCGGCCTCTGTCCGTCATAGCCGGGGTCTGATTCCCTCTGGGAAAAGAGATTCGGCACTTTATCGGCACCTGCAGCCACAAAGTAGAGATGCTTTCCAACTACCAGCCGCTCTTTTTGGCCCCCCCCCCCTGTTAAGTCTGCAAGCTAATAGGAGAGACGAGTTTGAGATTCAGGCCAAAAGCGCTCCAATCAGAAGGCGAGTCAAGATGCGGTACGGTGCCCTCGTGAGATTCGCCTGGACCCTCTAGGCAAACACACTTGTGTGTGTGTGTGTGTGTGTGTGTGTGTGTGTGTGAGAGAGAGAGAGAGAGAGAGAGAGAGAGAGAGAGAGAGAGAGAGAGAGAGAGAGAGAGAGAGAGACAGAGAGACAGTGTGTTGCAACTTGTAAGTGTGAAAAAGGTTTCCACCTCCATACATGACAAGTTGAGGGGAAATGAATGAGCCCACTGCGGAGAAGGGAAGAGGATGCTCCACGATGATGTCAATGTTGCTTATGACTTGTGGTGTTTTCTTTTTTTGAGTTTGTACTTGGACAAACTTGACACAAGCAGATCAACTTGGTGACCCCGTGGGGTTGACAGCACCCTGTTTTTCTTTTCTTTGCGAGTGCTCCACTGCTGCGATGCGACTACTGCACGGTCAGGACTTTGTGGAAGACTGCGTTAGCGTCGCTGTTTCGCGGTCTTGGATATCTGGTGTACTGGATGATGAATGCTGATAAAGATGCTGCTCTGCAGATGACTGGATGGTAATCCATAAAATCTCACAATGTTTGAGAGCGCCCTGAGTATGTGGTGGTGCTGTACCGTGAGAGATGCATAACATGGCTTGGCAGAACGGCCGCAATGGATCCTACAGTACACAACCTACCACGAGGCTGCTGTCAAATTGAAGCGCACAACGAATGATCCACATATTTTAGGCTCCCGTTTTCGTGCTGGACGGATTTCTCACGATGCGTTTTGAAGCGTTGAGAAAGCGACGATCACACTTGGAGGCTGCAGCGCCTTTTGTCACGTCTCGTACCAGCCATCGAGCGAGTTGAGCAAGTCGCCCTGTTGCGTTTCTGAACCAGGTGATCAAAAGGATGGGATGCAATGGAGGCCGTGGACAGAGACAACCCTCCTTACTGGCCGGGTGGCATCCCGCCAGAGATCCAATGCCATGCGGCGCCGATACCCAGCGATGAGGTGGACGATGAGATCACGGGCTGGCAACGATTCCTCGAGGTGAGATCCGTTCTGAGCAATCACGTTCTTGCGCGTTGTACCGGATCTCGACCCACTGAACAAAGCACTCAGGAGAACGCCATCCCCAGACCACCCGATCAGCCTTCCAACAACGGCTCGTATGAACTCGACCGTCGTCGTGCCCTCATGCTCCAATGGGCGACGATGCGCCCCGAGCAACGGCTCACTTACCACACGTCCTCTTCTCCGACCTCCGCCCCAGCCACAACGACAAGCGCAACAAGAAACTCTCGCAAAAAGACCTGGACACCGCCAGGAGCCTACTTCGTCACGGGCGCAGACGGACCCTACAACGAGCCGACGCTCGTTACGCCACGCGCGCTCAACTGCATTGCGCCGCAGCGCATGACGGCGCGACAGCGCGCGGCGTGGGTCAAGTTGCGGATCCTGCTGTATAAGTTTGATGGAAGCGATGACGGGCCTCTGTTGATGGAGGGGGATGCGAGTGTGTGTGTGCCGAACCCGGCGCTTGGGGAGAGAGCGCGGATTGTGGTTCCGAGAGGCGCTGGTGAAGCTGACAAACTCGACAAACCGACCTCGATCACCACGACCAGCAGCAGCACCAGCGGCCAAAGCCAAAATAACGACAAGACCGAGTCCTTCCTCGCTTGGCGCTTCATTGAAAGCGCCGACTTCCACCGCCTCGCCATGACGCGCTCCGGAACCGTCATCTTCCCGCCTTGGTTCGACCGGGGTCCTCTGCTCCTCGCGGACGAGAAGACGCTCGAGACGGGCCTGTTGCTGCTGTGCGAGCTCGAAAACAACGGGCAGATGGGTACAGAGGCTGCAACACGCATGTTGCCAGGGGAGCTGTACTCGATGTGGCTGTACGTGGACCCGTGCGTGCTGAGTAAATCGGTCAAGGAGATTGTGTGCAGTTTTGGGGTGGCGGACGAGGATGATTTGGGGGATGCGTGAGTTTGCGCTGGTTTTTTTTTTGGTTTATTTGTTTTTGTTGTTTCTCTTGCATATCTCTTTCTCGATCCGGCTCTCTCTGCTGGAGCAAGTAGGAAGGCTGCAGTCCAAGTGTTTGTCCTATGAACAGGATTTTCTACCGACTGACATTCTTCAA
>KZ678814.1:0-10104 GCA_003019895.1 Coniella lustricola
AGGAGGAGGAGGAGGAGGAGGAGGAGGAGGAGGCAGCGGGCCGGTGACAGCGTCGACAGCGGCTGGGCTCGCGGAGGGAAGCTTTTGGAGAGCGGTGGTGCTAGCAGCAGGATCAGCAGCGGCTCTGGTTGTTTTCATGTGATAGATGAGGCCAATAGGACAGGCAGCCAGTTGGCCCAAACCTTGCGGAGGTCCCCCACCCGAGACAGAATCCATCAAGCCCGCCGTGGTTTTTTTTTGGGTTTTTTTTTTTTTTGGGGCTTCGGACCGCAGACCTTCCAGATGCTTTGCTCCCCAAACCTTGTGGCCGAGAGCGCGCGCTGAGCTTGCCGGTTCCCCAACAGAAAACCCAGCGGAAAGAGAAATCGTCCACCAAGCAGCCAGTCCCTTGGAGCAGCCAAGCGAGCTGGGAGACGATGGTACGAGGCATGGCTTGGAGCAGGGCGATCGGAAGACGGGCCCAGCGGAGGCGGATATTGGGCTGTGGCTGGGCCCTTGGCAGAGCTGGGCCTGTGTCGTCCAGTCGAGGTTGCATCCGCCGGTGGACCGACAGCTGGTAGCAGATGAGCAGTTGCTAGGCGAGTTGATGGCGAGCATCTGGGCTGGGTCGAGCTGGTGCAGTCGTGATGGAGGCACCCTTTGCCAGCACAAGTGCCCCCAAGGTCTGTCGTCGTTGCTGCTGTGCTGCTGTGCTGCTGTGCTGCTGTGCTGCTGTACTACCCACAACACACTGTAAGGCGAGACTGTACAGGGGACGGGCCAGTGGGTTCGTGGGCGTGTGGGCGTGTGGGCGTGTGGGCTTTTGGTGGGTGCCGCCCACAGCGATCGCCGGGCAGATTGGCAGGTACCTGCAGTAGCTCATCTGGGCTTCTCGCCTGTATCAGCCAAGATTGGCACCGCTGAAGGCAGCACCCAGCAACCCAGCACCGCAGCACCCAGCACCCAGCACCGGGCTGGCCCTCCAAGAGGCCCGCACAGCTCACAGTCTGGGTGGCATGGGCGCCCGTTCCCGTTCCAGACAGGCGCAGAAAAGGAAACCCCCCCCCCAAAAAAAAACGGGGCCCTCGCAGCGTCCTCCACTGACGGCGCTGGCGTGTGTGCCCAAGGCGGGCTGCTCATCTGCCGTGCAACAGGGCCGCCGCTGCTCCAGCGCCTGATTAGGCCTAGTGGGGCCCCCCTGCAAGACCTCTGCTACACAGCACAGCACGGAACCTCAATCTTAAAAACGGCTGTCACTGAACGCACTGAACCACAGCAGGCCACTGTAGCGACTCTGCTGCCACATGGTGGGCACGTTGGTGGGAACTGCAGCGCTCCCGCAAAGTTCCTTCCACTGCAGTACACTGATGCACCCAGCTGATAAGCAAACCTCGGTACCGCGCGCACATGCCCCAAGCCTCATCACCCGCTGCGGCGCAGAATTCATTTGGTTCTGCTCGGCATGGCCACAGCTGTCCGCTGCGGTGCCCACCCCGTCGATTCTTTTGCCGCTCTCCTGAGAAGGTTGGTGGTTGCAAGGTGCAAGAATCTCCAGATTGATGACACAGTCAGCGTCGCGACGTCGCTGCAGCCCTGGACTCCCCAGCACAGTCGCTGTAAATTGGGGGCCCCACCCCTGGACCCTCACTGAAGAAGTGCCTCTACAGACCCTCCACAGACCCT
This sequence comes from Coniella lustricola, assembly GCA_003019895.1. Taxonomy (NCBI): domain Eukaryota; kingdom Fungi; phylum Ascomycota; class Sordariomycetes; order Diaporthales; family Schizoparmaceae; genus Coniella; species Coniella lustricola. Next base: position 1,663 of record KZ678814.1, read on the forward strand.
CCACAGACCGTCCACAGACCCCTCCACAGACCTCCCTCCTCAGCGAGCCTCTTTCCAGCGACCTCCAGGGAGGGCCATCTTCCAGAAGCACAGCACATGCCCCTCTGGGGGCCTGTCAATCTGCCCCAATCTGCCCGTCCAGCACCCCCCCCTGGTCCAGTCTCGATCTGATATCATATCCATCCCACGCGAACAAATCCCACCCAGAAAGAGGCCCCCTTTTCGACGCATTGCCCAATCACCCACTCACTGCCACAGGCCCGCCTGCAGCTGTGCCCGCTGCTCGTCACTGTAGCACTCTTGCACGTCCTTTTGCGCGCGCGCGCCGTCTGCGTGTGCTTTGACGCCTGGCCTGTGAGCCCACCTGCAGCTTCTGGCGCGAGCCTCGAACCTCGAACCTCGAACCTCGAACCTCGACCCTCGAACCCCAAACCTCGATCCTCGATCCTCGAAACCGACCCCGACATCCTCCTTGCAGCGAGCTTGTTTCACTTGCAAGCCCTCTTCTCAGCATCAGAAACCCTGGCGCCCTGCCTTGGCTGCCTGCTGCAGATCCCACGCGAGCCGCTGCCGTCTTGCTGCGACTTGCACCGCGACCCTATCTGGTGGACGCAATTTTTTTTTTAATTTTTTTACACTTACTTTCCAAAGACGCCCTTTTTCTGCGAGCGCGCCACGGGTGGTAGCTTCATGTCGCCGCCCTCACGATGCCCTGGCAACCTCTGCCGCGAATCGCCTTCGCTATAGCGACCTATCCCTTTGCCCCGAAGCACCCGCAGGATCTCCCGCTCGAGATTGGCGACGAGCTGTACATCATCGAGGAGACCACCAATGGCGACTGGCTGCGCGGCTACCTGGTCGCCCAGCCCTCGCTGCTCGCGGGCTTGACCTCGGTCAAGGGCCAGACCCTCGAGGCGCGCATCTACAATGGCATCTTTCCCAGGAGCTGTGTCGAGGTGCGCGAGGTGCTCGGCGAGCCAGATGAGTCCGACGACGTCGACGGCCGCGAGACCGAGGACGATGAGCAAGCCGCAGCCACAGCCACAGAACCAGAAACAGACGACCAAGGCACAGACTCGGCCAAGGGCGGCCTGGCCGACGATGCGCCGTCCAAGCACGAGGACCCTGGCCGGGGCAACAAGTGGACAAAGGACATGCACGTGGCCGCCGACGGGAGGCTGTCCGTGCCGGTTGCGCGGGACCCCGACGCCCCGCGCCCGCAAGCCCCCGTGCCCATGCTCAAGATCGGCGACGAGACGCCCACGTCGGCCTCGGAGCCGCTGATTGACGAGATCGCTTCATGCCTGCGCGAGTGGCACGCGACCAACCTGCACGAGCTGCTGCTCTCGCGCCAATACCTCAAACTCGACAGCCTCTCCCAGCTCGTGACGGCTCTGTCGTTGGCCCGGCAGCAGTTCCTGCACAATGTGCTGACGTCCTGGGAATACACACACTTGCGCGAGAAGACGGTCTGGGACCTGGTGCGCATGAACAAGCTCTGCGGTGGCGAGGTCATTGTGCGCGATCCCAACGAGCGCGGCCGCGTTCTGACGGGCGACGACTCGGTCGTCGACGTCACACGGCTGCAGTCCGTCATGAGCTTGCTGGACGAGCCGCCGCGCCCGCTTGTGGAGCTGACCTCTCTGCACCATCTTCTCGTCGACGTGCGCAGCTACGCAGCCGTCGTCAGCGGATCCACCACCCTCGTGCTCTACCTCGTGAGAAAGCCGCTGGCTGGGCCGCTTGTGCAGGTCTCGGAATGCTACAGCATCGACGTCCCGGCCGACAGTCTCGCAAGCGGCGGCGCCGCCGCCGCCGCCGCCGCCAAGAGCAGCCACCCACCCATGCGCACCCTCTTTACGGACTTGTCGCCCCAAGACACTGGCAACCTTCCGTCTGCCGACGCAGAGCTCTACTTGGTCGTCAAGGTCTATGCGGCCGAGCAACTCGTGGCCGGCAAGCCGCGCTCACGGTCTGGCTCCGCATCGCGCGATGTCGCGTCCAGCCACGGCATCTCGACGGCGCGCATGCCGATGGCCGCGGGCAACAAGTCGATGCGGCGCAGTCTGATGTGGGCAAGCAAGCCGCCAAGAAGCACGGTCGCGCGAGGCTCGACCATGACCAAGCTGGACCAAGTGACCGAGGACAGGCCCTCGTCGGGCGTGACGGCAGACGGCGCCAAGGACAGCGCGCGCCCGCCCGGAACCGCCAGTTCCAAGGCTTCCCAGGCCTCCACCGAGGGCGCGCTGCCCACAGTGGCAGACAGGCTCGTGGGCGCCGGCTGCTTGTCGCTGAACGCGGTCATGAAGCACGACCAAGAGGTGGAGCAAGTCGTCAACATATGGGCGCCCTCGTCCAGCTGGGTGTCCGAGGCAGACGACGGCGAGTGGGACCCGGTGCTGCGAGATGTCCTGGACAGCGGCTCTGGCCAATACGGCAAGTCCAGGACGGCCGAGCGCCTCCAGCTCCGGCTCAGGGCCTTTGACCACCAGGACGCGGACGCGCTCATCAAGGCGACTCCCACGCTGTTGTCTGGCATCTCGCCTACGAGGAAAATGGGGTTTTCTGGCGCACCGACAAAGCCGAGGTCGGACATGTACCTGACCCTCGTTGGCGCCGCACTCTCCAAGCAAACGCTCTTGTCGCGCTATGGCGGCAGTGCGACTTCGATGCTCACGAGCTGGCCCGGAAACAACCTCCAGCTGACGGTCGAGGTGCGCTCGTCGACGGGCGAGCTGATCGAAGGGTGCATCTATCCGTCTGCCAATTCCCACGGCGTAGACACCTGGACGTCCATCGCCGTCGAGGCCGGCGAGCCGTGGCGCCAGACGCTGCGCCTCAACCTGGACGACAGCGAGGTCTCGATGGCGCACGTGGTCATGTACCTGGCAAACACGCCCAGCCCGCCGTTTGCAATGGCCTACCTGCCTCTCTGGGACCAGCAGGCGTTTGTGAGAGACGGCATGCACGGCCTGCTGCTGTACAAACTCGACGAGTACACGGTCTCGGCGCAAGCAGGCCCTGCGGGCAAAGGAGGCTACCTCAGTCTTCCATGGGGTGCCAAGGGCCATTCGGCCGAGGTCACGGGCCCCATCGCCGTGTTGCGCCTCGAAACATACCTCTGCAGCACAACGCACTCGCAGGACCGCAACATGCTGTCCTTGCTGAAGTGGAGGGACCAGCCGCGCTCCGAGCTGCCCAGCCTGCTGCAGGACTTTGTCTTTGTCGACGAGCTCGAAATCGTCAAGCTGCTGCACCCTGTGCTGGACGCGCTGTTCAGCATCCTCGTCGAGTGCTCGGGCAACGACGAGTACGAGGACTTGGCGTTCACGGCCCTGGTGCGCGTGCTGGACATTACCCACGACAGGCGCTTCAACGTCGCGCCGCTGGTGGACCAGTACGCCGAGCGCCAGTTCCACTATCCCTTTGCCACGCCCTGCCTGGTCAGGTCCTTTACGCGGCTGCTCCAGAAGCCCACGGAGCCGGCCACGTCCAGAAAGCTGCGCGCCACCTTCAAGGTGACACGGCACATTCTCAAGTTCATCACCCACGGGCGCGGCCAGCAAAAGGAAAAGGAAGCCGGGATCGGCATCACGAGCAGCACTCCGGGCTTCACGCGCCACCTGCGCAGCATCTTCAAGGCGCTCGATGCCATGATGCGCAGCACGGCGCCCGTCCTGGTCGGCAGCCAGACACTGGCCGTGCAGCACCTGCACACCTGGCTGCCCGAGCTGGCTGGGCTCCTGACGGCCGAGGAGATCCTGCACATTGCCATTGACTTTATGGACGCGTGCGCACTGGTCAAGGGCAAGCTGGTGCTGTACAAGCTCATTCTCATCATCCACTACGCCAGCCTCGACGTCTTTTCCCATCCAGAGCAGAGGTCGGCGCTGAGCGCCAACACCGTCCGCTGGATCGCACCGCACTGGGGCCACACCGAGGCCGTGACCGACCTGTGGACGGACCAGGTCCGGCTCTGCTGCTCGATCCTCGCCAGCCAGGTCGACCACCTCGGCCCCGAGATCCCCGACTACATACCCAAGTTGATCGATTCCTACATCTGCATCCATGCGCAGCCTCGCGTGCCCAAGTCCGACCTCTCGCTCCTCTTTCCCACGTCCTACCCCTTCCCGCACCGGACCACGCCCGACAAGGTCGTTGTGGAGGAGGCCCTGGTCGAGCTGTCGGCCATCCTGTCGGCGCTTGGCAACTCGCCCAGCGGCATGCAGCTGGAGCTGACCGACGACGACCTGGGCCTCGTGCTGGAAAACATACTCATTGTGCACATGAGCATCCTGCAGGGGGACGCGTTCCCGCCCGAGTGGCTCAGCATCCACATCTACCACCACAAGTCCACGATGCGCACGCTCGAGTACGTCTCGGGCATCTTGCTCGAGAGCTTCCTGCCGCAGCCCGATGAAGCGGACGAGTTCCACACGGAGCTCTGGAAGGCCTTTTTCACCACGCTCCTGAAGCTCGTCGGCAGCCCGTCGCTCGCCCTCGAGACATTTCCCGAGCAGAAGCGGCGCGCCGTCTGGAAGATTGCGGGAGATGTGCGCGAGCACGGCGCCGAGCTGCTGCGCCGGAGCTGGGAGGCCATCGGCTGGGACACGAGCGCGGACGAGAAGCAGCGCTACGGTCTGGCCCGGATGGGCGGCTACCAAGTGCAGTACGTGCCGACGCTGGTCGGCCCCATTGTCGAGCTCTGCCTGAGCGTGCACGAGGGCCTGCGCAAGACGGCCGTCGAGGTCTTGCAGACCATGCTTGTCAGCGAGTGGACGCTCAGCGAGGATCTCTCGCTGGTCCAGACCGAGATCATCGACAGCCTCGACGCCTACTTCAAGTCCAAGCCCCTCACGGAGAGCATCCTGCAGAAGCTCTTTGTCCGAGAGCTGCTGGACCGTTTCGAGCCCCTGTCCGCGCAAGAGGACGACGACCGGCTCGGCACCGCCATACGCGACCTGATGGCGACCGTCGTCGAGTTCCTGGATCTGCTTGTCGCAGTGCATGGCGGCGACGGCTCGGGCGAGGCGTCGCATCTCATCCACCGCCTGCATCTCATGGAGTTCCTGCGCGACATGCAAAAGAAGGAGATTTTCGTGCGCTACGTGCACCAGCTGGCCGACCTGCAGGCTGCTGCCAGGAGCTACACCGAGGCCGGCCTCGCCCTGCGTCTGCACGCCGACCTGTACGACTGGGATCCCATCAAGACGACGCCCGCGCTGACGGACCCGGCCTTGCCGTGCCAGTCGCTGTTTGAGCGCAAGGAGCGCATCTACTTTGACATGATCAAGTACTTTGAAGACGGCGAGGCCTGGAGCAGTGCGCTGGCTGCCTACAAGGAGCTCGAGACTCAGTACGCGGCCAACGTCTTCGACTTTGCCAAGCTGGCCCGCACGCAGCACGCAGTGGCCACCATTTACGAAACCATTGCCCAGAGCGACCAGCCCGGGCCCAAGTTCTACAAGGTCGTCTTCAAGGGCCTCGGCTTCCCCGCCAGCCTGCGCGACAAGGCCTTTGTCTACGAGGGCGGGCCCCACGAGCGCACCGCCGGCTTCACCGACCGCATCCAGGAGCAGTACCCCGCGGCGCACATTGTCGCGAGCGAGGACATTGACGACATTGAAGGCCAGTTCCTGGTCATCTCCTCCGTCAGCCCCCACCGCGACCTCACGCACCCCGTCTTCCAGCGCGCCCGCGTGCCACAGGGCATCCGGGACTACATTGTCTCGGCGCACCCGCACAAGTTCTCCGTCTCCATCAAACGGCACACCACGGGCCCGCCCCAGGAGCACTATGCCGAAAAGACCGTCTACACCACCGTGGAGGCGTTCCCGACCATCCTGCGCCGCAGCGAGATTGTGCGCGTGGACAATGTGCGTCTGCGCGCCAAGGAAGCGGCGCTGGAGCGCATCGTGCGCAAGACGCAGGAGATGACGGCTGTGGAGAAGAAGGTGGTTGTCGACGGCGACAGGAGCGACGAGGTGGCGCAGCTGCTTGTGGACGCGATCCGCATCAGCGTGAACCCAGACTCGGACAGCAGCGTGACTGTCTACCGGCACTTGCTGCCCAGCACACGCGCTCGCGGTGATGCGCACACAGATGCCCACTCGGCCGACGGCGCACCGGGCGACGACGACCTCGACGACGACGACGACCAGCATCTGATGGATCACGAGCCACCGCCCGAGCTTGACTGGCAAGAGAATGCCATCAGGATGGCGCTCATTGACCACGCCATCATGATCAAGCGCTGTCTTGGCACGTTCGCAAAGAGTTCGAACCAGATCCTCGTCAGAGCGCATGGGGAGCTGCAAGAACGTAAGTCTATCCAACACTCCCTGCTCCTTTGTTCTTGGACCTTGCCGTACACTGACACACAAGCCTCCAGACTTTGAATCCACGTTTGCCCCAGAAATCGAAGCCTTCACCCCTCCGCAAGCCGCACCCGTCGTCCAGCCGCTCTCACCAACCATCGCCACGCCTCTGACACCACGCCACCAACACACCTTCAGCACGCTCTCCGCCGCCAACGGCATCGCTGAGGTGAGCACCGTGCAGCCCGTCTCGCTGCGCCAGAGCCGCGGCGCCCGCCTGAGCTTCCTCGGCGGGCGGAAAAAGGACCATTCGCCGTCTTCGTTGAGCGCGCATACCAACACTACTCACAATCCCAATAATCACCACAACCACCACCTCGCCGCCGGCGCCGCCGGCACTGGCAACGGCAACTTGACCAACTCCGTCTCAGTGCCAAGCACCAACGACTCCTCTGTCATCCTGCAAGCACACCCCACGCGCAAGACCCTCTTCCCGACATCCTCCTCGTCACTGCTGATGTCGGCGCACCAGCACCAGCACCAGCAGCACCAGCAGCACACGGCATCATCGTCGCCATCACTATCACCTGGCGGTGGTGGCAGCGGGTCTGGTGGGCTGGGGTACGGCGTGAGCATCAGCGCTGGGCATCACGAAGACGGTGGTGGTGGCGGCGGCGGCGGCGGCGCGCAATCCAACAAATCGCGATCGCGATCAGGCACCACGGACACGAGTGACTGGGTGACGGATTCTGGCGGTGGCGGTGGTGGGAACGGCGGCAGTTTCAGTGGGAGGAGCGGCGGCAGAAGGGAAAGTTACGATACGCAGCAGAATGGCGGCGGCGGCAGCGGAGGTGGTCCGAACTCATACATGCACTACTCAACGGGCGGTGGCGGCGGCGATGATGACCGTGAGAGGTACGGGGCTGGTGCGTCGCATGCAGGCGGAGGCGTATCAGGAGGCGGAGGAGGAGGAGGAGGAGGAGCGCCCAAGTTGGGATTGATGAAGAGGCGGTTGAGTATGCTCAAGCTGGGTGGACGCAAGGGCAAGAATCAGTCCATGATGGGCGCGTTGAACGAGGAGTGAGTGAGAGAGAGAGAGAGAGTGTGTGTGTGTGTGGGAGTTGTGAGAATGAGATGATTGTTTGATTGTCTGTCTGTCTGTCTGTCACTCTTGTGCTCTTGACTTACATTGCATTGCATTGCATTGTATTGTTCTGCATTACAGCTTTGCAACGGCATCGTGGGGACGACATCTGGGTCACAAAAGTCACGCTTCGCATCGCATATCAGCACACCACGGCCACGAAACACACATTACAAAACCCCCGCCAAAACAACAAGAAAGAAAAAACGGAACCAGGAGTACTGCGTTGGTGCTTTTTGCATTATTATGCTGGTGCTGCTGGTGCTGCTGGTGGCGGTGCTCACCATCTTCACCATACTATTCCAAACCAAACCACACCACACCACACCAGAACATACCCAAACCATACATATTATGGCGTTTCGACACACTTTCTTTCCTTTGCTTTTTCTTTTCTACTTGTGTCTTTTTCTTCTCCTTTTTTCCCCCCCTTCTCTACCACATCATCTTGCTGGCCGTCTTCACAGGCAGTCAAGATCCCTGGGAATTATTACTGTATTCATTTAGTTGAGATGTCCACCTCCCCGAGAGAGAGAGCCGGCGGTCGGACAGGCGGGCAGGATATGGGGACTGTGATGTTGGGAGGGTTTGGTACGGTAGGGTGGGTTATCTGGGTCGTCAGTCTCTCATTATATGTAATTATACCATTGATTTTTCTTTTTCTCCTTTGTCCTTTTTTTTTTGTCTCCTCCTTTTTTTTTTCTGCCAAAAAAACAAAAAAGAAAAAAAGAAAAATCAATTTGGGTCTGATGTGCCTGACTTTCATTGGAGCATATATAGGGATACTATGCCACTGGCTGAATTGGCCAGTTCATGGAAGGGCAAGAGAATGCAAGGAGGAGATGTTGCTTGTATAATACTGAATCAACTGTATATTATAATACCATCACGACGATAATTCTATATGCTTACAGTCCTTTGATGTTCTTTTTTTTTTCCTTCTTTTTTTCCTTCTTTTTTTCCTTCTTTTTTTCCTTTTTT